>JADRCD010143637.1:6222-19293 GCA_019843815.1 Montemys delectorum | reverse complement strand
AAAAAAAAAAAAAAAAAAACCAACAAAGCTAAAGGGTTCCAGGGCCAGGTGTGTCCAAACCCTTGACATTGTGACAGGCATTGCTGTTTATAAAGTTCATGCTAGAGAGACTCACAATGGAAGAGAGGGTGAGGTGTGACCATTTCCCTCTGAGAATTACACACCACCACTATAAAGCAGAAAGTTATCTGACATCTAAAAACCACTTGCAGCATTTGCAGTTCGTAAGTTGGGAAGCTCTATGTTCACACTTGCCCAATAACTGCAATTGGAATGTTTTCACTAGACTTATAAAATATTATGACTGTTCTACCATCCTTTTCCCTGGCCCCTTCCTCCTCAGCTGCCTTGTCTATGGCACGAGGGGAACGGCCATTTGCAGTCCAGTTTTCTACTTCATTGCTAGGGTAAGAGCCAGGGAAGCGTGGCCACTGTGGCTTGATTTATAAAGCAACGGAACAACAGCAAAATTCTAACCCATACAAAACAAGAGCAGGGCTTCACTGATTGGCTCTTTTCCTGAGTGTTCATAAGTAGTGGTAACCTATTCAACCTCTGCAGTATAGCATGCGTCTTGTGTACAGGAATGAGGCTGGCTGGCAGGAACCATTTAGTCATACCCTACATACAAGTTGCTTTAGAACTGTAGTGTCTGGGGGTCAGTTAGTCACCTCTGTTGTCATCTCTGTATAAGGTGCAGACCTTGTCTAAAAAGGTCACGTGGTGAAATGTGTCTATGGGTGGCAGTGTCCGGTGCTGACAACTCTAAGACAGAGAAACAAATCCCAACCCATGGAAAGCATTTTTGTTAGCTTCTGTTGGGACTTAAGAAGGAGATTATGTTCATGTGAAAACACACTGAAGGAAAAAATTAAGGAGATAGAGGAATAGTTTTATTTAAATGCCTATTGACTACAACTTATAGTTTGAGTGTGAAGCATCTGCAACAGACACCTATATGAACACTTTATCCCTAGCTGGTGACACTGTTTCAGGAGATTGTTGAATTTTATGGACATGGGGCCTAGCTGGGTGATACAGAGATATAGCACTCTAATGTATGGATTATATACCAGCCTCACCTCTGGTCCCGTCTCTTCTTTATGCTTCTCTAAGTTGTGATGATGTGAGGAGTCTCAGTTGCCCACCGGAGCTGCCTGTTGACATGCCTTTCCAACCATGGTAGATGGTGTCTCCATAAAACCATAAGCCAAGACAAATTCATCTCCCTCAAAGTGCTTCTTATCGGGTTTTTGGTCACAGCAATGAGAAAAACAGCTAATACAGACCATGTGTTTATAAAAGGAATATCTGTAATATGAAAGTAGAGGATGCTGGATGCTGAGGAAGTCTGGCGTTTCCAAAACTAGGAGTAGGGAGGGAGAGGCATAGTCTGGTGATGAGTTGAAAGGGTGAAAACCAAGGGCTTAGTAACATAGCAGAGTGGTGGCTGCCAAAGCACAGGAGGGGCTCCCCCCTCCACCCTCATTCCCCACCCCGGTGAAGGCTTCACAGCTGGGGTGAGCCAGACCAAGAAAGCTCTAGGCTGATGACCAGGAAGAAAGGGGCATGGGAGATATAGAGGTTAGGCAAGGTGTTTTGTGTGTGAGCATGTGTATATGTGTTTGTGAAGGCCAAGAGGTGGACACTACGTGCTTCTCTCTATAATTCTTCGCTTTAGTTTTGAGACAGGCTCTCTCTCTCTCTGAGCCTGGAGTTTGCTACCTGTCTAGGCTGGTGGGGCAGCAAGTCCCTGGGTCCTTTTGTGTGTACCTCCCTAAATTCTCTAATCACAGGTGCACACCACTTTTTAAGTAGGTGATGGAATCTGAATTGAGGTCCTCAGGTACTTTATTGACTGAGCTATCACCCTCTCCTCATGGCAGGGTATTAAGTGTACCGATCTATGTAGGACAATAGGAGTCATGTTTTGGAATTTACATTCTATGACATAGAATTATAATAAATATGATCCATGGAAAAATGATGCCTTCTTCTGGCCTTATGATCCTTATTTGTAAAATATGTCTAATGAAGTTGTTCTGAAAACTTACGAGAATTAAATTGCATCACATAATAGTCCTTTGGAACTGGTAACAAACTATGTGAACGCAAGATAAGCTTGATTTGCTATAATTAAGTCTGAGTGATGGCTTTAGGCTATATGTGGCCATTTTAGTTCTAATAAAACCATTCTAAAATAATTATAAACTCTTTGTGTGGAAGAGTTACCAAGAAGGGCTGGGGGCTTGTCTGAGTTTTTACTTAAGCAGAGGAAAGTTTCTAATTTTTTTTAATAAAAAGTATTTCATTTATATTCATTTTACCCCTTAAGATGTAAGATTTAGGTATATAAATGACCACTGTGAAGGGAGAATTCACACATTTCTTTTGCAAAGAAATCTTTGCTCTGTCCCTCGAGCATTGGCAGGTTTTATCATCTATGTAGGTTTTATAGACTCATTTGGGAAATGTCATGGCTTATCAGAGTTATATAAGTCAGGGTTTCATGGCTTTAATATTTAATTCTTCAAATGTCACCTGGAGATGAGGGAACAGTATGGAGTGATTTCTTTTTTATTATTATTTGTATGTATGTGTATGTGTGTGCTTGAGCATTGGTATACACAAATTTAAATAAAACCAATAAGAACAAGTAAGAAAAAAGTAACCAAAATTTAAGAAAAATTACATGAACCAGAAATTAATCTCTCTCAGTATAAGAAATTCTAATTTTCTTAAAATGTTAAGTTTGTAAAACTGGTACCATATTCAGTGGCTTTCAGGAACGAAGGTTCATTTTTGACAATCAGGCCACTGGTCTTTGACCCTGCCTTGTTACCACTTATAGGACAGGAAACTGCCTTTGCTAAGTTTAAGTATGACATCGGAACTTATCAATGACTATCCTGTCAGTTGGAAGAAATGTTAGCAAATAAATTAGCATGTACCAGCTTGAAAAGATAAGGACGACTGGCTGTTGTCTGAAGCCATGAGCGATTACCTGGTCCTGGCTTGGGAGCATCATAGTGGCTTTAGAATACAGCCAGAGGGGAGGGGGGAAAGGAGAGGGTTCTCCGATCCTCCTGTGCTCAGCAGATAGACCAACCTCCATCATTCAGATCCCTCCATGTTCTGAGCTGCCATTAGCTAAGGCTAATGGTATGGCCACTCCCCTTCCACTCAGCAGCAAAAACCAGTCACAGAAATTCCTGTGTGAGAGAGGAAAGATGTGAATTCTCCAGCACTGTGGGCGATTGAATCATCTTCAATAACACCCCAAGCTATCATTCGTATAACGTGCTGCCTGAGAAGTAGTCGCCAAGCCTCCAGAGAGAAAATGAGACACCTGTGATGTGTCTTCATCCCTTTCAGGATATCATGATTGTTTGTGATCCATAAGGTCTGAATACCTCTGATCTCCTCCACGTGATATCAGGAGGTGAGGTTCAGTAAGGCTTAGTGAGTGTTGTGATGTAAGGATTAGTGAGTGTTGAGGTAAATATTTAACACTAATTGGGGGTTTCTACCCAGCCTTTGTTCATTCAGTTCCTAGATAAAAGACACAAAATCTTTACATTTATAATAAGCCTTAACAGCATTAGAGCTGGGCAGATATCTATCCTCTAAGTTATTAGTCTGTGTCCCCATCAATAATCCCAGCATGACTTGCCATGTTCTGTCTGGGATGCTCTTACTCCAATTGGCCAGCCCCCATGCCTGTGTTTTCATGATTCACCTACCCCTTGGCATCTGCTCTTCTCCCCAACTTCTCTCTCTTCTCCTCATGGTCTCTCCTTTCAGACCCAGACCCCCAAGCCTGGGAATCGACGCACCATCTACCTCTCTTTTGCCCAGCTATAGGCTATAGGCATATTTATTCAACTAGTAGTGTTTTTTTAATTAGATGTTTTCTTATTTACAATTTCTCCTTTCCCAGGTTCCCCTCCCCCCCAAAAAAAAATAAAATAAGAAAAAAAAAAACCCCAAAACTAAAACAATCCCCTGCTCTCTCCCACTCCCCTGCTCACCATCCCACCCACTCCTGCTTACTAGCCCTGGCATTCCCCTACACTGGGGCATAGAACCTTCATAGGGCCAAGGTCCTCTCCTCCCATTGATGACTGGCTTGCCATCCTCTGCTATACACATGCTGCTGGAACCATGAGTCCCACCATGTGTACTCTTTGGTTGGAGTTTTAGTCCCTGGGAGCTCTGAGGGTACTAGTTAGTTCATATTGTTGTTCGTGCTAAGAGGCTGCAAACCCTTCAGCTCCTTGGATCCTTTCTCTAGCTCCTTCATTGGGGACCCTGTACTCAGTCCAATGGATGGCTGTGAGCCTCTACTTCTGTATTAGTCATGTACTGTCAGAGCCTCTCAGGAGACATCTATCTCAGGCTCCTGTCATCTAGCACTTGTTGGCATCCACAATAGTGTCTATATTTGATGATTGAATATGGGAAGGATTCCCAGGTGGAGCAGTCTCTGAATTGTCCTTCCTTTAGTCTCTGCTCCATATTTAGCTTCTACAACTCCTTCCATGGGTATTTTGCTCCTCCTTTTAAGAAGGAACTAAGTATCCTTACTTTGATCTTCCTTCTTCTTGAGTTTCTTATGGATTGTGGTTTGTACTTTGTGTATTCGGATCTTCTAGGCTAATATCCACTTATCAGAGAATGCATATCATGTGTGTCCTTTTGTGATTGGGTTACCTCACTCAGGATGATATTCTCCAGGTCCATCCATTTCCCCAAGAATTTCATAAATTCATTGTTTTTAATAGCTGAGTAGTACTCCATTGTGTAGATGTACCACAGTTTCTGTATCCATTCCTCTGTTGAGGGACATCTGGGTTGTTTTCAGTTTCTGGCTATTATAAATAAGGCTGCTATGAACACAGTGGAGCATGTGTCCTTATTACATGTTGGAGCATCTTCTGGGTATATGCCCAGGAGTGGTATAGCTGGGTCCTCTGGTAGTACTATGTTCAATTTCTGGAGGAACTGCCAAACTGATTTCCAGAGTGGTTGTACAGCTTGCAGTTCTACTAGCAATGAAGGAGTGTTCCTCTTTCTCTACAACCTCGCCAGTATCTGCTGTCATCTGAGTTTTTTATCCTAGCCATTCTGACTGGTGTGAGGTGGAATCTCAGGGTTGTTTTGATTTGCATTTTCCTGATGACTAAGGATGTCGAACATTTCTTTAGGTACTTCTCAGCCATTTGTTATTTGTCAGTTGAGAATTCTTTGTTTAGCTCTATTTTTTAATAGGGTTATTTGTTTCTCTGGAGTCCAACTTCTTGAGTTCTTTGTATACATTGGATATTAGCCCTCTATCAGATATAGGATTGGTAAAGATCTTCTCCCAATTTTGTTGGTTGCCGTTTTGTCCTATTGACAGTGTCTTTTGCCTTCCAGAAACTTTGCAATTTTATGAGGTCCCATTTGTCGATTCTTGACCTTAGAGCACAAGCTATTGGTGTTCTGTTCAGGAAAATTTCCCCTGTGCCTATGTGCTCGAGACTCTTCCTCACTTTCTTTTCTATTAGTTTGAGTGTATCTGGATTTATGTGGAGATCCTTGATCCATTTGGACTTGAGCATTGTACAAGGAGATAAGAATGAATCAATTAGCCTTCTTCTACATGCTAACCGCCAGTTGAGCCAGCACCATTTGTTGAAAATGCTGCCTTTTTTCCATTGTATGGTTTTAGCTCCTTTGTCAAAGATCAAGTGGCCATAGGTTTGTGGGTTCATTTCTGGGTCTTCAATTCTATTCCATTGATCTACCTGCCTGTCGCTGTACCAATACCATGCAGTTTTTTTTTTTTTTTTTTTTTTTTTTTTTTTTTATTGTCACAATTGCTTTGTAGTACAGCTTAAGGTCCGGGATGGTGATCCCACCAGAGGTTCCTTTATTGTTGAGAATAGTTTTGGCTGTCTTGGGTTCTTTGTTATTCCAGATGAATTTGCAAATTGCGCTTTCTAAGAATTGTGAAGAATTGAGTTGGAATTTTGATGGGGATTGCACTGAATCTGTAGATTGCTTTCAGCAAGGTGGCCATTTTTACTATATTAATCCTGCCAATCCATGAGCATGGGAGATCTTTCCATCTTCTGAGATCTTCTTCAATTTCCTTCTTCAGAGACTTGAAGTTTTTGTCAAACAGATGTTTTACTTGCTTAGTTAGAGTCACAGCAAGGTGTTTTATATTATTTGTAGCTATTGTGAAAGGTGTTGTTTCCCTAATTTCTTTCTCTGCCTGCTTATCATTTGTGTAGAGGAAGGCCTTTGATTTGCTTGAATTAATTTTATATCCAGCTACTTTGCTCAAGTTTTTTTTTTTTTTATCAAGTTTAGAAGCTCTCTGGTGGAATTTTTGGGGTCACTTAAGTATGCTATCATATCATCAGCAAATAGTGATAATTTGACCTCTTCCTTTCCAATTCGTATCCCTTTGATCTCCTTTTGTTATCTAATTGCTCTGGCTAGGATTTCAAGTACAATATTGAATAGGTAGGGAGAGAGTGGGCAGCCTTGTCTAGTCCCTGATTTTAGTGGGATTGCTTCAAGTTTCTCTCCATTTAGTTTGATGTTGGCTAATGGTTTTCTGTATATTGCTTTTACTATGTTTAAGTATGGGCCTTGAATTCCTGATCTTTCCAAGACTTTTATCATGAAGGGATGTTGGATTTTGTCAAATACTTTCTCAGCATCTAGTGAGATGATCATATGGTTTTTTTCTTTGAGTTTGTTTATGTAGTGAATTACGTTGACGGATTTCCGTATATTGAACCATCTCTGCATCCCTGGGATGAAACCTACTTGATCATGATGGATGATCATTTTGATGTGTTCTTTGATTCGGTTTGCAAGAATTTTATTGTGTATTTTTGCATCGATATTCATAAGGGAAATTGGTCTGAAGTTTTCTTTCTTTTCTAGGTCTTTGTGTGGTTTAGGTATAAGAGTAATTGTGGCTTTGTAAAATGAATTGGGTAGAGTACCTTCAGTTTCTATTTTGTGGAATAGTTTGAGGAGTATTGGTATTAGATCTTCTTTGAAGGTCTGATAAAACTCTGCACTAAACCTATCTGTTCCTGGGCTTTTTTTGGTTGAGAGACTATTAATGACTGTTTCAATTTCATTAGCAGATAGGGGACTATTTAGATCATTGATCTGATCTTGATTTAACTTTGATACCTGGTATCTGTCTAGAAAATTGTGCATTTCATCCAAGTTTTCCAGTTTTGTTGAGTATATGCTTTTGTAGTAGAATCTCATGTTTTTTTGGATTTCCTCAGTGTCTGTTGTTATGTCTCCCTTTTCATTTCTGATCTTGTTAATTAGGATACTGTCTCTGTGCCCTCTAGTTAGTCTGGCTAAGGGTTTATCCATTTTATTGATTTTCTCAAAGAACCAGCTCTTGGTTTGGTTGATTCTTTGTATAGTTCTTTTTGTTTCTATTTGGTTGATTTCAGCCCTGAGTTTGATTATTTCCTCCCTTCAACTCCTCTTGGGTGAATTTGCTTCTTTTTTGTTCTAGAGCTTTCAGATGTGCTGTCAAATTGCTGGTGTATGCTCTCTCCAGTTTCTTTTTGGAGGCACTTTAAGGTATTAGTTTTCTTCTTAGGAATGCTTTCATTGTGTCCCATAAGTTTGGGTATGTTGTGACTTCATTTTCATTAAACTCTACAAAGTCTTTAATTTCTTTCTTCATTTCTTCCTTGACCAAGTTATCATTGAGTAGAGTGTTGTTGAGCTACCACGTGTGTGTGCATTCTATTGTTTATGTTGTTATTGAGGAGCAGCCTTAGTCCATGATGATCTGATAGAATGCAAGGAATTATTTCAATCTTCTTGTATCTGTTGAGGCCTGATCTGTGACCAATTATATGATCAATTTTGAAGAAGGTACCATGAGGTGCTGTGAAGAAGGTATATCCTTTTGTTTTAGGATAAAAAGTTCTATAGATATCTGTTAAATCCATCTGTTTCATAACTTCTTTTAGTCTCACTGTGCCTCTGTTTAGTTTCTGTTTCCATGATCTGTCCATTGCAGAGAGTGGGGCGTTGAAATCTCCCACTATTATTGTGTCCAATATTGTGTGCAATATGTGCTTTGAGCTTTAGTAAAGTTTCTTTTATGAATGTAGATGCCCTTGCATTTGGAGCATAGAGGTTCCGAATTGAAAGTTCCTCTTGGTAGATCATACCTTTGATGAATATGAAGTGTCCCTTTTTATCTTTTTTGATCACTTTAGGGTGAAAGTAGATATTATTCGATATTAGAATAGCTAATCCAGCTTTTTTCTTGGGACCATTGGCTTGGAGAATGGTTTTCCAACCTTTTATTCTGAGGTAGTGTCTAACTTTGTTACCGAGGTGGGTTTCCTGTATGCAACAAAATGTTGGGTCCTGTTTATGTACTCAGTCTGATAGTCTATGTCTTTTTATTGGGGAATTCAGTCCATTGATATTAATAGATATTAAAGAAACATAATTGTTGCTTCCTGTTATTTTTGTTGTTAGAGTTGGAAATCTGTTCATGAGGCTATCTTCTTTTAATTTTGTTAGAAAATTACTTTTTTGCTTTTCCTAGGATGTAGTTTCCCTCCTTGTGTTGAAGTTTTCCATTTATTACCCTTTGAAGGGCTGGATTTGTGAAAATATATTGTATAAATTTGGTTTTGTCATGGAATAGTTTGGTTTCTCCATCTATGGTAATTGAGCATTTTGCTGGGTATAGTAGCCTGGGCTGGCATTTGTGTTCTCTTAAGGTCTGTATGACATCAACCCATGATCTTCTGGATTTCATAGTCTCTGGGGTGAAGTCTGGTGTAATTCTGATAGGCCTGCCTTTATGTGTTACTTGACCTTTTTCCCTCACTGCTTTTAATATTCTTTCTTTGTTTTGTGCTTTTGACTATTATGTGGCAGGAGGAATTTCTTTTCTGGTCCAGTCTATTTGGAGTTCTATAGGCTTCTTGTATGTTCATGTACATCTCTTTCTTTATGTTAGGGAAGTTTTCTTCTATAATTTTGTTGAAGATATTTACTGGCCCTTTATGTTGGAGGTCTTCACTCTCTTCTATACCTATTATCCTTAGCTTTGTTCTTTTCATTGTGTCCTGGATTTCCTGAATGTTTTGGGTTAGGATCTTTTTGCATTTTGTGTTTTCTTTGATTGTTGTGTCAGTGTTTTCTATGGTATCTTCTGCACCAGAGATTCTCTCGTCTATCTCTTGTATTCTGTTGGTGATGCTTGCATCTATGGTTCCTGACTTCTTTCCTAGGATTTCTATCTCCAGAGTTGTCTCTTTTTGTGATTTCTTAACTGTTTCTACGTCCATTTTTTAGGTCCTGGATGGTTTTGTTCAGTTCCTTCACCTGTTTGGTTGTGCTTTCCTGTAATTCTTTAAGGGATTTTTGCATTTCCTCTTTCAGGACTTCTACTTGTTTACTTGTGTTCTCCTATAATTCTTTAAGGGATTTTTATGTTTCCTCTTTAAGGGCTTGAACCTGATTACCTGTGTTCTCCTGTATTTCTTTAAGGGAGTTATTCATGCTCTTCTTAAATTCCTCTATCACCATCATGAGACATGATTTTAGATTCAAACCTTGCTTTTCTGGTGTTTTGGGATATTCAGGACTTGCTGTGGTGGGAGTACTAGGTTCTGATGAAGCCATGTAGTCTTGGTTTCTGTTGGTAAGATTCTTGCGTTTGCCTTTCGCCATCTGTTAATCTCTGGTGTTAGATATTCTTGCTGTCTATGGCTGGAGCTTGTTCCTCCTGTCAGTCTGTAGCCTGTGTCAGCACATCTGGGAGATCAGCTCTCCTCAGGTAAGACCTGAGTCTCTGGGTTGGAGCACTCCCTGAAGTCAAGCTCTCTGCTTGAGGGGAAGGGGCAGAGAGGGCTGTGGATCTGCAGAACCTCCTCCTAGGTAAAGAAAGAGATAGAAAGGATCCTGCACTGGCTGCCCTGCTGCTTCTGAGGCCTGTTCCTTCTGTCTGGTCCCACCTTAGAAGGTCACTATAGAGAAAGTGGAGATCTCACCTGAGTCTTTGTGTTGGAGCACTCCCTGAAGGCAAGCTCTCTGCTTGCAGGGAAGGGGCAGAGAGGGCTGTGGATCTGCAGAACCTCCTCCTAGGTGAAGAAGGAGGTAGAAAGAATCCTCTGCCAGCTGCCCTGCCACTTCTGAGGCCTCTCAACCTGTAGTTTTAAACTAAGGAGCAAGGTTACATGGCCTCACTTGGCTTATGTGAGGATCTCCTTGTCCCTAAGGGCAACCAGACCTGGGAGACCAGTATTTAGCATTACAATACATAGCAAAAGACCAAACCTCAACAATAAAGTCTACTTTTTTTTAAAATTAGGTATTTTCTTTATTTACATGTAAATTTCTCCTTTCCCAGTTTCCCCTCCAAAAGACAAACAAACAAACAAACAAACAAACACAACAAGAACAAACCCCTCTTGCCTCCCTCCTCCCCATGCCTGCCACCCCACCCTCTCCCACTTATTGGCCCTAGCATTCACCTACACTGGGGCACAGAACCTTCACTGGGCTGAGGTCCTCTCTTTCTATTAATGATCGAATTTGCAATCCTCTACTATAAGCATGCTGCCAGAACAATCAGTTCCACCACGTATAGTCCTTGGTTGGTGGTTGAGTCCCTGGGAGCTCTGAGGGTACTAGTTAGTTCATACTGTTGTTTGTCCTAAGGGGCTGCAAGCCCTTCAGCTCCATAGGTCCTTTCTCTAACTCCTTCATTGGTGACATGTAGAGGCTCACAGCCATCCATTGAACTGAGTAAAGTCTACTTTTAAAGTGTTGAATTGGAATGATAACCTTGAGACTTCAATAAGACTAGCCACAGTGAATGTGCCTAATACTC
The DNA here is from genome assembly GCA_019843815.1 of Montemys delectorum. Lineage (NCBI taxonomy): Eukaryota > Metazoa > Chordata > Mammalia > Rodentia > Muridae > Montemys > Montemys delectorum. Next base: position 8,393 of record JADRCD010143637.1, on the reverse strand, counting down.
AAAACATGACATTCTCACATTAAAACTGAGTAATGGCTGCTAGGTGAGACACAGGAAGATGGAGAAAAGCATGGCTCAAAGCTTGGTAAGTTCTGGGTCTCCAGAAACAAAGACTTTCCATTGAATCTCAGTGTTATTCTAAATATGTACTGTTCAGGCTCAGTGATGACTCAGTCAGAAAAGTGTTTGTCTTGTAAGCAGTGGAGTCTGAATTTTATACCCAAACCCCACATGGAAAATCTGGGCATAGTGGCAGGTACAGATGTAATCCCAGCACAGGGATGCAGAGACAGGTGGACCCCTGAGGCTCCCCACTCAGCCAGCCTAGAGAGTCCCTGTGTCAAAAGGAGGTGGACTATTTCTGAGGATGACACCTGAGGTTGTCCTCTGGCTTCCACTCACATATGCATCCACCCATGCATGAATACATGTGAATAAATACCAGATAAATTAATATTTACTATTGAACATGTTCATTTTGTTCCTAGGCTTCTAATTTCCCATTTCTGAAGCAGGCGTGAGGCACATGCCCTGAGAGACACATTCGATGACCCCATGCATATTAAATAGAGAATCCCAACCCACTATGGATGCTGAGCAAATGCTAACTCTTAAAGTCAAAGTCTCAAGCACTCCAAATGCAAACCTTCATGATGCTCAGATACAGGCCTTGTTCCTCCCTGGACCACTGAAGCATAGGAAAGTAAAATATGACACGACATATATTTCCAGCAGAAATAAAATGGCCTGGACTCTCTGAGACATGGGCCATTGTCACTTGAGCTAGTCATGCTTAAAAATTCCAAGTTCCCCTCGTGAGCCTCTCTGGGTTGAGTCACAAAATCTAATAAAGTGTTCTCTGAGTAAACTTCATCCCCCACCCAACCCATGCCCACATTTAGGATAAAGAATTTCTACAAGCCTTTCTGGAGCCAGCTTCCCAACCCTCCCCTCACTTCCTATCAGAACTCCTCACTTCCTCTTTAATTCTCCACAGCACCTGCAGAGGCTTTAAGACTGGAGTCCTGGTTCTCAGTTGCTTGTTCGCACCCTGTTCTTCCCACTAGCCCTGGAGTTTCTTAAGGTGAGGGCCATGTCTTATTTATTATCTATACTGTGCTAGCCTGACAGCAAATCAAAGATAAAGAAATAATGGATTAATGTCTGAGTAGAACACAGAACAAGATAAATAACCTGTGATGGAAAATCCAGAGTCAGTGGTCTGAACAAGTGTCTGTCTTCCCATGATGAAAGTTAACAGATAGGTCGGATAGCTTTAAGTCAACTTGACACAAGCTAAAGTAGTCTGAGACAAAGAAACCTTGATTAAGAAAATGCCTCTATCAGACTGGGCGGTAGGCAAGCCTGTAGAGCATCGTCTTAATTAGTTATTGATGGGGAAGGACCCAGCCCATTATGAGTGGTGTCATCTCTAGGTTCTATCAGACATTAGGCTGAGCAAGCCACAGGGAAGAAGCCAGTAAGCAGAGCCCTCCATGTCCTTTGTACCTGTTCCCATCTCCTGCTTCCTGCTAGAGTCCCTGCCCTGACTTTCTTTGATGAGGGACTGTGATATGAGGGTGCAAATAAACCCTTTCCTCTCCAGGCTGCTTTGGTCACAAGTTTCATCACAGCAGTAGTAACTGTAACTAAGACAGGTGCCAACACACCAATGTCGCATCACTCCTGTCAGGACTCGGCCTCATTTGTGCTCACAGCTATGGTGCCCCAAGGATGATGCTCTCAGCAAACATTGCTTCACTGTTCCATTATTATTATTATTATTTTTTAACACAGAACAGAAAATGAGGGAGAATGGTCCAATTCTCTTGAGACAATGTCTCAGAGGCTTGGGGAGCTGGTTCAGTGGCTTGTTATGCAAGCATGAGGTTTTCAGCTCCAATTCTCAAAAGCCACCTAAAAACCTAGGCACAACAAGGCATGTGTATAACCCCAGCGCTGTGAGGGGTAGAGACAGGAGGACTGCCAAATCTTTATGGCTGCCAGCTCAGCTCCAGGTTCAGCGAAGAGACCCTCACTTGAAGGAATAAGGCAGAGAATAAGAGAGGAAGGGCATCTGACATCCTCCTCTGGCCTCTAGGCTTGCATGCACATGGGCATTCCACACACACACACACACACACACACACACACACACACACACACACACA
>JADRCD010143625.1:0-12292 GCA_019843815.1 Montemys delectorum | reverse complement strand
AGGACCTAGCAGAGTTGGCTCAGGGGTCCAGGACCTGCACAGAGGCCAAGGACATCAGGTACTCAGAGTCTTGGACATCCCAGACACCTCTGGATGCAGTGGAAGAGCTAAGAACGGAGTGTCACCCCCCCCCGTAGCCCCGCCCCCTGAGGTCTGGCTCTTGCTAAAGGGCAAAGTGGGAAGTGAGCTCCAGCTGGGGCCCGGCAGGGAGGAGAGAGTCCTTGGCTTGTTCACTGGAGGGCTTGGCTTGGCTGAAAGCACTGAAAGGCCTTCTGCGAGAGACCAGGCAGCCGGCTCTTTAGACAAAGGCCTGCTCCGTTGCTCCCCACAGCAGATCCAGATGAAAAGAGGCAGTCCATGGTTTTAAAGCACACATTGTCATGGCTGAGAGTGGCAGTGATAAAACTGTACCCCTCTTTCTCAGGGCGGGCATGAGATTAAATACCGGAGGAGTGTCTGGGAAGGGGAGTTTATTGGCTAAGTCTTTCAGGCCTTTAGGTTCCTCACTAAAATGGAGATCTGTCTTGAGTGTGATCGGTGGAGGGGCTTGGGGCATTGCCCTTACCTGACTGATGGCCACAGAATTATGGAGAGCTGAGGCCGCCTGTCAGGAGCCTGGTGTCTAGGAATGTGGCAAAATGCCTACTGTCCCTTGCAGGATCACCTTAGGCATTACTGGAGTTTCAAACCTAGCTCAACCAGAAACTAGACTGCCTCTCACAGTTCCACAAGATCTTGTGTGTAATTTAGTATTATCAATTTGCCATAATGATCCTGTGTGCACCTCATTTACTTGTTATTGTTATTGTTGTTGTTGGAGACAGGATCTCTATGTAGCTCTGGCTGACCCGAATCTCACTCCGTAGGGTAGACTGGCCTTGAACTCTGCTTTTCCTCCCAAGTGCTGGGATTAAAGACCTGTGACACTACACCTGTTTTTATTACTTATTTTTTTTTCTATTAAGTATTCATGTCATCTGAGAGGAAGGATCCTCAATTGAGAAAATGCCTCCGTAGGATTCAGTTATAGGCAACCTTGTAGGGCATTTTCTCCTTTAGTGATTGATGGGGGGCGGGGGGTTCCAGCCCACTGTGGGCGGTGCCATCTCTGGGCTGGTCCTGGGTTTTATAAGAAAGCAGGTTGATTGAACCATGAGGAGCAAGTCAGTAAGCAGCACTCCTCCATGGCCTCTGCATTGGCTCTGACCTCCAGGTTCCTGCCCTGCTTAAGTTCCTGTCCTCACTGCTTTTGAGGATGAACTGTTACGTGGATGGAACTGTGAATGAAACGATACCATTCCTCCCTAAGATGATTTGGTCGTAGTCTTTCACCATAGCAGTAGTAACCTAAGACAAATGGCATATTGTGTATGAAGAGAAGCATCTTAGTAGGAAATAGGAGAGAAAGTAAGCTCTTTCATGGCATCCTGGGACTAGGTTTGCTCTCTGGATTGAAAAGCCCCTCGGCGACAACCCTGATATCAGAGAAGGGATGATAACTAAGAAATGAAAGATCTCAGAAGTGACTCAGACTTAGAGCTTACACAACAGGATCTAAGATGCCATTATTTCTTTATCACAATTTGTTTTAAAAAAGGAAAGTGAAGTTATTAACATAACGTTATAAGGTTAACTTTAAACTACTTGTTGGTTTCTTGTCATTCTGAGTTTTTGTGTAACTAGCTGTTTTTGTACTTAAGTGAAATATTTCCCTATGACTCTATTATTTCTCTAGATAGTTTCTGTGGTACAATACATGTGCATCTGAAGTTCTAATTGTCTATGTTTTAGGTAAGAGTGAGATCTACTCTGACACCAAAACTAATTGTTAGCATGAAAGCTAAAGATGTCTTACCCCACCCAAGTCACCTACAGTCTATCAACACACCATCATTACTTATTTTTCTATCAATATTTTGCTTTGGCTATATCATTCATTCATTCATTCATTCAAATTATGTCTGCCAGAAAAATAATAGCGATTTGCAGTTGAGACCTATAATTAGACACAGGCTTCATGGAAACTGACTCTGTTTGTCCATCACTGGTTGGTTTGTGCTCTACGTTTGCCATTATATCAGGTACCCAGGGCAGTGCAATGTCCATAAAAGACTCTAGCTAAATATGCCTTGAATGAGTTGCACACTCATGAGGAGTCAAGCAGCAAAAAACACAGGCAAATGTGAGGGTCTCTCTTGTTTTAAGGGCTATCAGTGCTATTTATAAGGATATGCAGGGAGAACGTAAAGAGTGAAAAGAGTATAAAGACTGTATGTGGACGAAGGAAGGAGGTTCAAATGGTTTTGAATGAGGAAGTTTGCTAACCACCTACTTAAGTCAGTGGGGACTCCTTAGCAATGCTGAGCTGAATATGGAGCAGATGGTGATGAATTGTTCTCCAAATTGTTGAGACTTCAGGGGATGGTGGAAGCATACTCTTAGCTAGATACTTGACAGATATATGAAGTCATAGTTTCTATTGGGTTAAGAACGGAAGAGAATGAACCAATAACTCTGGCCTTCTGCTGTGCCATTTTATGTTTCTCTCACACCCTTGGCGATGATACTGCCTTTCAATGCCTGCTATTCCTAATGTGCATTTTTCACCCCCCACCCACACCTTACTCTGCCTTGTTGAAATTTTATTCATCATATATTAGCAGCAATCCCATCTTAATTTTGGGATGGTAGCAAAAGTAATTATTAAAGTGACTGATGGGCAATTACTAAGCATGCTAGACTTTATTCCGAAGGCTTCATGTATTCTATGTTATTTAATTTCACGATGAAGTCCTGTGAATTAGATTCTTTTATGATCTCTGCTTAGAAAGGAAGAGGGGTAGTGAAGAAAAGCAGTTATTCATAACTTGTTTGCAATCTCAGAAAGGAATGAGGCCAGAACTGGAAACCAAGGTAGTCTGATACTCAATGTGCTCCGGGGCCTGCTCTTGTAGTTATATTGTATTCTTCCTCTGTTCTAAATAGATTTGATTTATGATAACTGGACAAACACTCATCTGTGCTCTATGTTTTTGAAGATTTACCTGTTGGGAAGAAGCAAGATGCTGCAGCAGAATGTGGACAAGTGCCCACTTACGTTTTCACCTCCCTGGTTAGACCGCGGGGTTTCACTGACAGGTGTTTTACTGAACCATCTGTGGCTTCTTTATGCCTAGGCTGCCACAGCAGTGAACAGCAGAGATTTTTTTTCCACCTTTTTCTTTCTCACGTCAAGGTAAAAACAAACCCAGAAGAATAGGAGCCTTTTCCCGGGAGGAGGCAGATCATAAACCTATGAAGTTTTATAACAGACAAGAGCAATTTTTTCAACGCTCCCAGTTTTCTGCTTTCTATACTTTTTTGTTGTTGTTTTGCTCAAGACCAATTGAGAGTTGAAATAATTAATGATTAGAAAAAGCTGTTGACTCCCCCAGATTCATTCAGTCAATGAGTATTTCTGGATACCTGCTATGTGCCAGACTTTGTGTTAGGTATGGTGCTTACTGGTGACAGGACTTAGGTACAGAAAAACTGTTGAGGTAAATTGAACATACAACCCACTTTTATACAAATGCATATACAGATGTATTTTAAAATGTTAATTATGTATGGGCATATTTTAAGTATACTATTTTACATATTTATGCTTAAAATTATACATTTTCTTATATGCCTATTATATAATACAGATATAGAACATACATACATGATATCATTATGCATTGTGCAGAAAAAGAATAGGTTCTATGACACATACCCACTTATCAGTGATGAAAGTTCTAGAAAGATAATGGTGAGTCCCTGTAGAGAGCAATTTAAGGATATCCCTTATTTCATTGTTATGATTTTCGTTCTTGATTGTTTTGAGACATGGTCTTTCTATGGAGCCCAGGCTGTCCTGGAACTTGCTATGCAAACCTGGCTGTCCTCAGACTCACACAGACCTGGCTGCCTCTGTGTTCTGTCTTCTGGGATTAATGTCATAAGCCACTAGTGGCAAAGTCTCTGCAGTTCCTGCTCTGCTAGACCTAGCTCACAGACTATCTGGAGAAGAAACCACCCTGACCTTCATTCTGTGCAGCAGACCACATATCCACTTATAATGGACCTAGCTATGGTGTGAGTACACAGTGTGTTTATTTGACAAAGAGCTAAAGACACTAGCACAGCCAGCAGTAAAATCTAGAAGACATTCAGTTCGCAAGCCTGTGCTAGGGAGAGTAAGAGAACAAATGCCAGACTCCTGTCTGTGAAGCTCCGAGCTAATGGCGGAGAATAAACAGATGCTTGAGAAATGGTACCAGAGGCAATGGACCTCTGTGAGCAGAGGCAGCCATAATGACTGAATAAGCAGAGCATGGCTGAGTTCTTCCTCTGCAAGGAAATGAGTTAGAGGCTCGGCATTTACTTAATTGAAGGTGGAGTCAGTAAAGATCTATTTGGATGAGCGTGGAAATGAAGTCTTAGATTTAGTCAACAGCCTCAGAAGGAGGAGGCAGCTTCTGCTGGAAGAGAATGCAACCAAGGACAGATTTGAGAATTTTTGTCTAATTTTTTTAGAGTACTTTCATTTCCTTTCTCTTTCACTGTTGTTCAACTAAGATATAGGTATCTTTACGAGCAGAGAACAAACACCGGTTGCTAGAACAATAACCCATTTGTTGGTAAAATATGCCTTACAATTACGAAACTTGAACAACACACCGCTTTCTTGCCAAGAGCTCCTACTAATTTCAACCTAGCATGGGAGGCCCCAGAGCTTACAGTATTGTTTTAGTAGCTCAGCAAACTGTGTTTCAAATAACACCCAAGTGTTGGGGATGTTTCTGGGCAGTAGATGTAGGAAGTAAAGGCAGACTTTCTTCCTTTTTTTTTTTTTTTTTTTGTAGAGTTGTAGTTGTATTTTCTTTCTTTTTTTTTTAAATTAGATATTTTCTTTATTTACATGTCATATGATTTCTCCTTTCCCAGTTTCCCCTCCAACAAACAAACAAACAAACAAACAAAAACAAGAACAAACCCCTGTTGCTTTTTATTTTGGACCCTAAAATCTGACAAGAAAGGGAAGCATTCCATTGTAAATAATGCACCCCTGAGATACAAGCAAAAGCCTGCAAAGCAACATGACTTATGGAATGGGGAAGTTCATATAACTTAACAAGAGAGACTGGGAGGGGAAAGACCCCCGGAGTCATTGAATGGTGTGTGCCAAAGAAGTGTAGGAAACCCCACCCAAGGCTAATTTTAGAAACTCTGCATTGGTATATGTTCCACACCCCAAGAAAGCTTAACAATTCCAAGGGTTGCAAACCAATAGTTTGACATTTTTGGATGAAGATAGGTGAATGAGTACAAATTAAACCTTTTTGATATAGACTTGTTTTGTGGCCGGCATTTCTTTCATTGGGAAGAAGCATAAGGATCAGAATATTAGGGTAGAAATTAACATACATCCTAGCTCTGCTGTTTGCCTATAGGGAAGTCTAGGAGCCTTGTGATCCTTTGTGATTTATTTGAGGAAACACCAGCTCTTGATAGGGGAAATCAGCCCCTGTGCCATATAGGAGGGATGCTCTGTGTAAAAGAGAGCGAGGCTAGGTAAGCAATCAAAGACAATAGTTAAGTGTGTTCTGACATTAAAGCTATCAGCAACTAAGGAAATATTTTCTGCCCCTACCTCTGAGACAACACTGGCAGAGCTCAGGTGGCACAGTCACTGAACAAAGAATTGCTAAAGGGGGTACAGTGATCTTGACCCAGAAGTGTCTCCAAGGTTGGAGTAGTCATGACAGGACAGAGGCCGCTTCAACAGTCTTTCTTTCCCAGGTATTTAGTAAGAGCAAGTAGCCGGGTGTCTGACTTGGAATCTCCCAGAGACCAATTAGACAATGAAGATTCACTTGGAATCTCTGAATGGGATGGTAATTCAGGTACTGAGAAAAATAGGAAGTTGATAATTTCCAAGAAAGGAGCTGTGAAATAGAAAAAAAAAATAGGATCCATCAGAAATTAGTACCTGAATTAAACCACAACAAAAATAGACTAGGGGAGGATGGGAAAGAGCTAGCTCAGCACGGGTACAGGATGCTGTGTGGTGGGAACCAGAGTCCAGGAAAGCTTGAGAGGGAAGAGGGAGGAGATGAAGCTGCTGAAGGAGTGGAAAGGACACAGAAGGTAGCTCAGAGGAATGTTCTGTCTTCTGCCTGTTCATCTCTAGTCTCCAGAGACTCCATTTGCAGAAGCCAGCTGTACTAGATGGGATTGCTTTGTGGGGAAAGAGCCCCCAGGGAATAGATTCTTCCTTATTGAGCCAGAAGAAGTACAAGAACTGGGTTCAAGGGCAAACAGACATAAAATCTGCAAAACACAGTGAAGAGAGTTGAGCTGTAGATATCAAGGAAAGGAAGCCTGCACTCTTACAAGGTCTGCCTATAGCATAATTATGTGCAAGGCAAACCTCTCCTCCCTTTGCTTTGCTTGTCCAGGTCAGGAGGGAACACTATGTTTGCCTATACCATGAACCCACAAATGCACATAACAAACTGGTTTCAATTTGTCTAGAAATGCTCACCAGAAAAGGCTAAGTGACTTTTTTTTTTCATCTCAAAGAAATTGCTGCTTTTTTTTCTCAAGCTTAGCCTGTGTGCAAGAAATTCTGTTTATGTTACCATCATATTTGATTCATCAGAAAACCCTGGAATTTGTCAACAAAGATTTATTTGCCCTACATTGCCATGCTGCATGGTACTGAGATAGGGGGTTCTCTTTGAATCTTTAGAGTGACCTGCAGTATTTTGATAAATGCTTTGCCTGGAAGGAGTCAGTAGGAAGTTTGGGCACCATCTGTGTTTGTTTCTATAGCAATAGTAACTGCCTGGAGAAAAATTTTATGCTCATGGAAAAGATGCAGTATAAGCAGAATCCAAGACGATGCCTTTAGGATAATTACTGTACCTTTCATTGACACAGTGCTTTATGTATTTCAAACTGTTTTGATGTGCTTTTATTTCTACAAACTTGTGAAAAGGGGGAATTGGTTCCTAGACAAAAAAGCTCAGCCTGGAAAATTCCACTGATACTGGGCAGTCTTTGGGGGACTCCAAAGTTAGTTATACAGTCTAATCTGCTGCTTGAATGCCAGATCACACTCGCCTAACACTTTCTTTGTGCCACGAACATTCTAAAAGGGCAAAAAGAATCATAGTTTATTAAATATATTTTTTCATCAGGAAAAGTCATAAAAGAGGATATTGCTTATTCTTATTTCAAGGAAGAAGAGGATGAGGCAGAGGTCTTCTATTCACTGTTAGCTGACAGTCAGTGAAAGATTTGTATCAAAACAATCTAGCAGAACACAATTTCTCCTAAGCAGTGCCTTGTTTATATATTTAGTCAGCCAGAAATATCCCTAATTATGGAGACACATGTTTAACTTGCTCACCTATCTTTCTTACAGACCCCAGGCCAATTTACCCAGGGATATGACTTACTACAATTTGTTGCACCCTTTCCTCTTACATCTATCAGTTATCAAGAAAATGTCTCATAGACATGGTTACAGACCTATCTGAGGGAGGTAATTCCTTAATTGAGATTCCCAGGTGTGTCAGGGACTCACCTGACAACTAACAAGTTGACAACTCGGTGACAAGGACAAGGTCTGGTTCAGCCCACTTGAGGCTGGTGGAGGTCACAACTAACAAGAACTGTCACACAAAGGATGTGATGGCCTATGTTTGGACTACCCTTAATACATAAATTCATTGTGGTCTCAACTGTTTCCTGTGACCCAATGTGAATGACCTATTTTAGCTATGATATCTTTAATCAGTACTCATAAAGAATTGTATAAACATGTTTTCCTCCAAGCGCTTTCTCTGATGATGAGGATTCCTCTTAGGATGAATTGGGAAGAAGGTAGGGCTATACAGTGCCAGCGATTTAAGAGGCCAGGAGAGCAAAGCTTTGAGCTAGTCTACTTGGCAAGCAACATAAGTACTAATATTGTGTTGAGCTTTCTGAAGTCATGAAGTTTCATTCAATCCTTAATTTCATATGTCTTGAGAGCTTATAGAATATAAGAATACTTTTGGGTCATTAGCTAATTTTTAAAATCTCTATTTTAGATCCAGCTCAAATGGATCCAAAGCAATGGAGAGAACCAGCCAGGACCTCAAGTGGCCTTACACTGAGGTCCCCAGTGGCCTAGTGGTGTGACAATGGGTTCTGACTAGGCTCCTTCTTTTATGTCCTACTTGCTTGTTTCATAATTCCAAAGAACTAGGAATTAGAATTGTCTCACCTGGAATTCATTTTCCATGCCTTACAAAATGATTGGCATACTGTATGAATGATAAATCAAAGCTTTCTGTCATCAGCGCATCGTGGCATTTCCCAATCTATATTCTGTTTTCTTCTAGTTCCTGCCTCTTATCATTGTTTCAGAAAGGTCTCCTGAGATCCTACCAGGAGAATATGAACATCTGGCCATTCTCTACCACAGAAAACAGCACTAAGGATGTTTGATTTAACTGGGACCAGGATGTAGAGTGAGATGAAGATTCTTGGTTATCTTTTTGGGTGTGACTTGGAAAGCTTTCTTAACAGACCCAACCTAAACAGTGAATAGCCAATCATCTCATACCAAAAAAAGGCAAAGAGTGGCAGATAGAGCTTGAGAAAACTTGGGAAACTGTGGTTCAATTGATGGGTAGGGTTGGTGGCTTTGCTGCTTCCAGTGGAGGGACTGATCTCAGAAAAGGATTTACTAGCTATGCAGGTTCAAATGAGATGTTCTCCACAGTCTTTGGTATTTGATCTCTTAGCTTCCAGTTAGCAGCACTATTTGGGAGTTTGAAGAAATGTGGCCTTGCTGGGGGAAAGTCTGTCTTTGGAGTATGACTTTGAAACTTCAAAGACTCTAGCTATTTCTAGTGTGCTATCTCTGCTTCTTGCTTGAGATTCAAGATGTGAGCTCAGGTGCTCCTCTGGCTGCCATGCCTGCTCACTGCTGTGCCCATAGCACTATCATGGATTCTAATATTCTGCTGGAACCATAAGCCCAAACGAACTCTTTCTTTGCCAGTCAGTCATGGTGTTTTGTCACCGCAACAGAAGTTACCAATATACCAGCTGTTCTCAGAGGAGAACACCCTGCAGCTAACATGTTTATAGCTCCTCCAACTTTCCCATCCTTTCTTCTGGAAAATAAAAAAAAAAGCCTAAAAGTTTGCACCATAAGCTTATGATAATTGTGAAAGTCTTTGGTTTCAGAATAACAACAGCAACAACAACAACAGCAAACAAAAATAACAAGACAATTAGAAGAAACTGCCATAGCTAAAGTACTCAATCTTTACAAGGAGACCACTGTAATTGGTCTCATTTACAAGGGAGAATGAATAAATCAAGTGTCTGAGCTATCTCACTTATTTAATGTCTAAGTAGCATACAAAGTTTAGATGCTAATCTCTACACTAACATCCTAAAAGTCAAAATGTAAACCAAAGCATAGAAACCATGTCATTGTTAGTTTGCAGTCTAAACTAGGTTTACTAGCTATGAATAAATTTATTAGAGATATTTATATAAACATATAGTCATATGTAAAGTCCCAGTTAGGTTGATGCTTTTCCATAAATATGTTATAAAATATTATTTGAGCATTTCTAGGTATTTGTGGTACGTTTTTACCTAGCCTAGATTGACCTACTAGCTTGGATCTAATCTTGTCTAAGATGTTGATTGGAAATCTTAGTATAGTATAAGATTTTTATTTTAAAAACTTTAAAGATTCATTTTTATTATTTAAAGGTGTGTGTGTGTGTGTGTGTATGTGTGTGTGTATGTGTGTGTGTGTGTGTGTGTGTGTGTGTGTGTTGCTGTATATTCATGTGAAGGCTAAAGGAATGAGGTACCATGAGGAGCTGGAGTTATAGGTGGCCTTGAGAAATCTGGCATGGGTGATGAGAACGGAACTTAGGTTTTCTTTAAGCACAATATGAACTTAAAATAACTGAACCATCTCTGAATCCCTAAAATCAACATAGTAATTTTAGTTAAGGAGGAAAGACAAAGTTTCTTTTCACTTACGTTTTCTCCATATCTGATGATCCATCCAATTCTCATCTCTATTATGATGCTTCCTTTTCAGCCATAGACCAAATTAACTTCTTTAGTCTGTAATGACAATACACAGTCCATATTTATACACATATTTTTTGTATCAGCAAATGAATTTTAATCATATTTCATGCATAGGCCTGGTCATATTTACTTGCCTCTCTACAGCACAGAGAACTTATTGAATACTTATATGAATTTCTACTTTTTTGTTAGAAATAATGACTAAATGTTTAGGTACAATAACATTTCTGTACATATGTTTCATTGTGACATGGCTTATACAGTGGTGAAACAATGTTAATTATATATAAATGGTATTTATGTTCATTTAAGATATTTTATCAGGAATATTTCTAAACTAAGGCAATATTTAAAGATTTAAGAGAAGAGTACCCTATATAGCATAACAGAGTTGAGCTTTCATTGGTTCAAATGACTTTCTTATTTGAGATATGGTAAAAAGATTAAATAAAGATAGACAGTAGGTAAAGTACATGTCCTTATCAGGTATTCAGTAGACAATTGTGTCTATGAATATGAGATATTGGGGAGTTATTCTTCCACTAAGAATTTTCCTTTTATTCAGATTCTGTGTCCTGTATCCTGAAAATCAGTTACTCCCAGATGCCCAGCATAGAAGTTTTTGAGGTAGAAAGTCTACCTCAAAACAACACCAATGTAATCCCTCATTCTTCATTTTTAACTTGTGAACCTATTTAGGATTATTAGCTGAAGCAATGCATTAGTATTCGTGAGAATCATATATTTTGTCTTGCAGAATTGTTTTACAGAGTTGTGGCCTAACACAGGGACAATCAAAAACACAATACCTGGCAAAAAACAATCATTCAGCAAATCTTTTTTATTGATATAGAGACATCAGTACCTTCAATTACTTCCCAGCTGAGATCAGATTTTTGCTGCCTTAGTCTCTCTAATTCTGTCTCCTTAACTGTTATGTGGAAATAATAAAACACTTCCATCATTACTGGTTCTCTGTTTGTTTCATTGCTGCTCATAGAAAGCAAGGCTTTGTGTAAATGATCTATCACTGAACCCCGTGTCCCCTGCTAATGCCTTATTGGGTTATTATAAAGAATTCATTTTCTATTGAAAGCATTTTAAGGTCTCTAACTATTGGCCAGCATCTAATAAATGAGTAATAAATACTGAAAGCCTTTTTATTATTGTTGATAGATAAGGCTAACCTATTTTCTCATGCATATTAAAACCTTGAAAGGAAAAGGTAGTATTGGTCAGAATTATTATGGATCAACAACTATAATCTAAGAGTAGTGGGCACTCTATTTACAATGGATATATGTAAATGGATACATGGAAACATTTCTCATTTTGCTTTAGAGAAAATTAGAATATCAGGAGGGAATTCATTGCCCTATTCTATCGCTTTCTGTTTACTCTGATCAACTTTATATTGTCCCATTAGATATTTACTAATGCCTCCATGCTGACTCTTTGTAGAAACAATGAACTTCCCACTAATATAAAAAGACAAAATTATTATGGAAAAATGACCACAATAATTCTTTAAGCAGGGATCCTACAAATTTCTATCAGATATGATAGATGCTATTTCTCTTCATAGGAACTATTGTCTCCTGTTCAATTTACTGCTATAAAGTGGTTCAAACATTTTTCACATTCTTTTAACAAAATTCATCTCGATGTTGACTTATTTTGGTTTTCTTTTCTTTTCTTTTTTTTTTTACTCTGATACTCAAAAATTCATAACTTCAAATTCAGGTGATAAAAGACATGAATGCCATGGGCAAATGAGAATCAATATATTACTGTTATCTTGCTATAGTGTTTAATAAATCAAGAGTTTTTCAACTCTTTGACAAAAATTTAATATACCACTCAGCTTCCGTCTGAAGCAAAGAGGTATTCCACTTTAAACATTTCTGCTTAGGCTCACAATTCATCCTCTCTATAACCACCTTAAAAACAGAATTCATAAATGAAATCACAAATGGATGATGAAGGGTTTACCTCACTGCTGGCAACCCTGACTCTCAGAAGATACCAACATCAGATTTATGTTAGCTTTTGGGCTTCCTGTGCTGTGTTATCTCATACACTTGAAGCATCATGGAATCATCAAGACAGGCATCTCTTAGGCACTCAATATAGGATCTCAATTCAC
>JADRCD010143620.1:0-11009 GCA_019843815.1 Montemys delectorum | reverse complement strand
TGCCATGCCCCCAGTGGTATTTTGTTTCACTGGCTTTGTTAAATCTTTTAATTAAAGCATGTTAACAAATGCAAAGAAAAATAAATGGCACTGCTTGCAAGGAAATTAAATTGAGGAACTAAGCCCATTTATAATTATTGTATTTCAATTAGGCTGCAACAGGGCTGGGTGAGCAGAGAGATAAAAAGAAGTAACACTGATGTGGAGCTTCATAAATATTTGCAAAGTCCTGTTAGAGAGAGAATGGCATAAATAATGCCTTAAAACGCTCAGGTGTCCCTGGGCAGTGCCCTTTGTGTTAATTGGCAGCCAAAAAAAACAAGCCTTGTGAGTTTGATGAAACATTAACAAAACTATAGCAGGCTACTTGATCAACAAAAGCTAGGAATTCCAGTGCAGAAAGATGTTAGAACAATGGATGCTAAGCTTTTAATTCATTATTTTAAAATTAAAATGCAATTAAACTTTTCAAAGATCAAGAATTACATTTCAATGTGCTTGCTACCCAAATATGTGATTTTCCTCCTCAAGAATAAGGAAACTCATAAATCAGTAGTGTGCAATTTTTAATACCAGATTTTTGAAAAAAAAGATGTAATGATAACCAAATTTCTTATTCTAAAAAAATGATAATTCAGTGTTTTTTCTTTTAATGAAATTCTATGCAAATTCTATTATGTTTCTGTAAATGTACAGAGAGAGAAAGGAGGGGCCATGCCTTCCTGTCTGGGTAATCATTGCTCTATACTCCCAAGCTCACAGGTACAGATGCAGAGAGCCCTGTGTCCTCTGTGAAAGCTTAGTGTATAGTCTGTTACCCCTGTCCCACACACTCAACACACTTCTGTCCCATGGCTCCAAGTTGGCTTCTGAAACACTACACCCATGGCCAGAATGGTGCACCACTCTTGGCAGTTGAGATGAAGAACAGTATTCGGACATCTTCCGTGCCCATGAACTACAGCTTTGTGATGATCATCATTTTCTACCACAAGTTTGGGGTTTGTTTGTATTGTCTGGACTAAAGAGTAGGAAGCAGCCATGCATGATGATGCATACCCCAAGAAGTACACAGACTTTCCTATAATATCTTGTCACTGGCTCCATAATGAAGCCAGGAGTCAGTACTGTGAGCACTCATCACTGCACAGTAAGATTGCATGTCTACTCACTCCAACAACAAATAATATTACAGCATTTCCTCTGGCCAATCACAGGCCTGTAGGGTAGTGACAGGCCTGTGATTGGACAGAGAAAATACTGCAACAAAATGCAAGCACAGAAGTAGGGGAATTGGCCTGAAATGTTCTTTTGATAAGAATTAAATGTTTTTGTATTTTTATTATTTAGGAATGCCATACATATATGAATGTGTTTTATCACATCTATCCCTTCATTTACCTCAGTTCCTTCAGAATGTCTCTCCTCTATAAGCTCCCAATTTTATGTGTGCTTTCTTAAACTCACTGAGTGTGTGTAGCACTTCCAGCATGTACATGAGGTATGATCTCTTATTGGAACATGTATAGCCTTTCAGGAGCCAATGTCTGAAGAAAATTGACTGCCTCTCTACCAACAGTCCTTACTTGTCAATAGGTCCTCAGTTAGGGCTGAGACTCTATATGGCTCCTGGTTTTTCTCCATCCCTGGGTTTCATCTGGCTTGATCTTGCACAGGCCTTTTGCATGAAGTCACAGTCTATGAGTTCCTATATGCCATTTCTTACCCATGTCCCAAACACATTGCTTCACTGTAGTCATCTACTGTCTTTGGCTCTTAGGAACTTTGTGTGTCATCATCTGTGATAATCCTATCACCTTGGTAGGAGATAATGTGATATCCAACTGGGTGTCCAGCTGAGGGATGAGCACCTTACAGTCTCTTATTCTCTGCACAGTCACCAATTGTGAGTCTCATTGTTAATCTCTACAGGCTATTTTTTGATAAAAGCTTCTCTGGTGAGGACTGAGAGATGTACCAATCTATAGGTACAAAGATAAATATATAGGAGGAAGTTTAACACTATATCCAGTTTAGCAAAATGATACTTTCCTTTAGGACATATGACCTGCCAAGCCACAGATTACTGGGCTCATTAACAGTGCTGTACACAAGTTCTGTCTTGTGAAATGAGTTTTAAATTATTTAGAAAGTGGTTGGTTTTCCCCATAACACTCATGCTACTATTGTACTAGTGTGTACTAGTATGTACTAGTGAATATACTAGGATTATCTTTCCTGGAAGGTTAGTACTTGTAGCTCACAGGACTCATGGTTGGGAAAAATTGTTGATTACTTCCCCAGTGGCATAAATAGTACCTTTATCACTATCAAACCTATTTAATAAGGATGGAGTTTTCAAGCTGGTATCTTCCATGCCCTAGGACTCAAGAATGTGGTATCATCAGTGATAGAGTCTAACCATCAAGTTCTAGAAGTCAGCCATGATCCAGCAATTTCTATGGGACCCTACTGATCAAGAGCTCAAAGGAGATAATGCATACATGGCACTTATATTTTTATTTAACTGCTTATGGTTTCTAGAATAATAATTGTACCCCTACACACTACAAAGCAACTTCATATAAAATCTTTTATACATGTATGGGAGTTTCTTCAGCAGGGGGTTTCTGTATGGATTTTGAGGATCATGAGTTGTCTTTCTTCACACTCCTTTCTGTACCCTGCCAGCCCGACTCCTGCCTCACCCAACCCAACTCATACCATAACTCCAAACTCTTCCTTCACATTACCAGAGTTCTATCTCCCTTGCTTTGAAACCTCCTGACTGTGGTTTCTTGCATGCTTCCTGATGTCTGTGGGTACTTTAATTTTAACACACATAGATAGAGATGCAAAGCTAGCATCTATATGTAAGAGAAATCATGCAAGATTTGTTTTTCTGGGTTTGGGTTGCCTCATTCAGAATGATGATTTCCAACTCCATTTATTTACCTGTGTATTTCGTAATTTCAATTCTCTTTACACATGAACCAAGAATAAAACAAGGATGCATATTCTCTCCACTCCTGTTCATTGCAATGCTGACTTCTTAGCTAGGGAAATAAGATGAGAGAAGGAAATAAAGGGATACAAATAAGAAGTGACGAATTCAGAGTATCCTCATTTATATGAGTATCCTCCTTTGATGATATGATTTTGTATACAAAACAGTCTATGTTCCAGTGGGAAATTTCTATAGCAAATAAACATGTTCAGAAAAATACCAGAGTACAAAATTAGCACACAAAACTCAGTAACCTTTCTATGTACAAACAACAAACATAGAGAAAAATAATCAAGAGAATAATTCCATTCACAACCACTTCCAAGATATCTTGGAATAAATCTGACCAAGGAAGTGAAAACTTGTACAATGAAAACTTTAAGACATGGAAAAAATGAGATTGAGGAACATATCAGAGGATGGAAAGACCTCTCATGTTCATGGCTTTGTAGGATCAATTTCATGAAAATAGCTACCTTTTCAAAAGCATACATAGTCAACAAATTCCCCAATTTGTTGTGCTAAAAATTTGAGCACAATTCTTTACAGATATTAAAATAACAATCTTAAATCTTATATGGAAGCATAGAAGACCTAGGTCAGGACAGCCAACATAATCCTGAACAGTAAACAACCTACTGAAGGATTCATCATTCTAGATTTCAAGTCATACTACACAGCTATCCTAATTGTGGCATGGTATCAACAAAGATATATTGATCAGAGAAACACAGTAGAAGACACAGCTATAAGCCTGTGAGAATATTACCACCTGATTCTTGACAAAGAGGCCCTAGATATACTTAGGAGAAAAGGGTAGTATCCTCAACCAGGTAACAGAAAAATTTATCCTTATCTCTCATGTTGCACAGAACTCATATCTTAATGGATCAAGGACTAAGAACTGATACCATGGATCTGTTAGAGAAGAAAGGAGGAATAGACTAAAGGCCCAGGAATAACTTTCCAAATAAGACCCCAATAATACAGACATGAAGACCAACACTTGACAAATGAGACTTCGTGAAACTAAAACTTTCCATACAGCAAAGGACACTATCAATCTAGCAAGCAAACAGCCTACAGAACGGGAAAAGAGTCTTCACCAGCCATGCAAATGACAGAGAATCAGTGTCTAAAATGCACGAAGAACTTAAAAACAAGGAAGAGAGAAAGAAAGAAAAAGAGAGAAAGAGAAAAACAGTGCAACTTCACTGTTTTTAAGTAGCCATTTTATATTAGTTGAAAACGCACACAAGCAGACACATAATACTCAGACAGACACATTCACATCCTTCACCTACAAAACAGAAGGTTGGAACATCTCTTCCCTACCCATTGGCATCCAGGGGCCACTCTGGTGGAGAGGGGGAGAGAGAGAGCAAACGAGCAAGGGGGGAAGGGGGAGAGAGGGAGAGAGGAAAGGAGAGGGAGAGAAGGAGGGAGAGGGAGATGGAAGAAGGAAGAGGGAGGGTAGAAGAAGAGACAGTCGGATAGAGACAGAGACAGACTGAGAGAGACAGACACACACAGAGAGACAGAGACATACACAGAGAGAATGAGACACACACAAGAGAAAGACAGAAACAAGGAAGGAGGGGCCATTGACCCCTTCAGGCTATTCCCAAGGATCGGGTGTGTAGAAGGGTAGAGGCTACAGTAATTAAATAGATTTACTACACAGTATATGACTTATATTCCTTTTTAAAAAACACATTCCCAAATCCTCTCTTCCTCCCTTCTTTTACTTTGAGTTCAAATGTCACATTGTAGTTCAGGCTGCTTCAGCCTCCCCAGTAGAGAGATTGCAGGTCTGTGTATCCACACCTATCTGTCATCTTCTCTATGCCATAACCAACTCTGTCCTGTAACATCCAGCCTCCCTGTGGCCTGGTTAGACCATATTCTCCAAGGGAGCTTGCCTCAGACCTGATGCCGGGGTAATACAGAGCCAAGCTTGGGATGCTGGTGCTCTGTGGCTTCCTCCTGGAGAGATTTGGGGTTCAGGAGTGTAGGAATCTCCAACCAGCCTCTGTTGAGCCCCACCACTCTGAAGGAGAGAGGGGGTACTGCCTTGGGTTCCAGACCCAGAAACTTGCTGTGTAAAAGTCTGAGACGTTTTCTGTTTTGTTTTGTTTTGTTTTTGTGGTCTTTCGAGACAGGGTTTCTCTGTGTGGCCCTGGCTGTCCTGGAACTCACTCTGTAGACCAGGCTGGCCTCGAACTCAGAAATCTGCCTGCCTCTGCCTCCCAAGTGGTGGGATTAAAGGCGTGCACCACCTGATTCCATTCCTTTGCTGTCTGACTTCTGGAATAGAAAATGTGTTTTGTGAAACCTGAAGATTTCATTCTGGTTAGGTTAACAGCTTTCCTCTAGCATATAACATTCAAGTTGTTTCCTTCTTGGCTCTTTGTAGGGAGAAACATCCGTTGTGTGTGTGTGTGTGTGTGTGTGTGTGTGTGTGTGTGTGTGCGTGTGTGTGTGACCCTGCCTCTGTTAGGAAAGGCAACTGTTCTCTCAGAGAACAGGTGACATTCAGAGGACGCCCTACCTTACGTATGAAGCTAGGCACAATGGAAAAGGGTTCTGACAGAAGGGTGCTGCTGGCCAACAGTGGCGGCCATGCCTGGCCATGTGCTAGGCCTGCCCTGGAGGGGATCCCGGCCTCCGCCCTTGTCAAAGCTGCACAGTTGCTCCACAATTGCTTTAGCCCGAAGCGCTTGACATTCACCCCCGGCAGATAATCGAGGAATAACATTTGCGTTACAGTTTAACACGACCTCGGCCTCTGCAGCTCTTTTTAGATTAGCTGCTGGAAGAAAAAAGAGCAGCAAAGAAAGAAAGAAAAATGGTCACTGACACCGTGCTGAGGCAGGAGGTGGGAGACTGAGCGCTTATTACTGCAGGGCACCTCTGCGCCGCCAGGAGCTGCGCTGCCCTTTTCCGCTGTGGGTGAGCGACTATTAAGGCGAAGGTATTAAAAGGAGGGCCAAGCAGTGTGCCAGGAGAGCAGGTCAAGCTGGAAGCAGAGGTTAATGGACTGACTATTACCTGTATATGAAGCTCAGTGTGGCCAATACCCAGGAGGATTCAGCTTTCGCCTCTCTACCATGAAGTTAAATGAGGGGGTTCGTTTAGCCCCAAGTCGAAGGGTGGGCTGGACTTCTAATTCTCATGAAAATGAGTAAGGACACTGTCGCACCCCTTAACACAGAAATTGTGTTAGGGAGCGAGGACCCTGTACTCTTTCCACTGTTAGACCCACTCCCAGTGATCCTGAGTGTACAATCGAGTTCATGGGGACCAGCAAGTCTTTGGGCCAATGCAATAGTTTACTTTAAAGAGAAAAACAGACATTATTCAAAACTAGAAGAAGCCCATACACTTCCCTACATAACAGTTCTGCCCTGAGAAAGGCCTTTGGTTTACTCTGTCCCACAGAGAGATCCAGAAAATTCAGGAGTGTTGGTCTGACAGCCATCAGCTCTGGAGGAGACACACAGTATTAGATGCACACCAGGCAGTGTCCCAGGTGAGTCCACACCCAGCACACCACATGAACTCTCTCTCTCTTCCTTGTCTCTTGTCCACCTTCCACCCAGGAAAGGAAAAGCAGAATTATTTCAGTGGTATTCGTAGAGAAGGAATTCTGGCTGGTGGTATGTGCACGCTGGAACAAAACAGTTCTTTCTGGCCCTTTTAACGTTTACAATCTTGAGCTCTAGTGTTGAGAGTGGAATTTCTTTCATGTCATGAACTCCACTTGCAGACCTGAAATTTCACAGGGTAATTGGCAGACTGGCTGGTCTTGTAGCTAAACTAAAGCCAAACCCTTCATGGACAGACTATGATGTGGAAATGCCATCCAGGTTGAGGAGTCTGAACTGCATTGATTGGATGGTGGCAGCTGGCACAAAATGTTTTTAAATGCCACGTGCCTCATGCATGTTCTCTCTCCTCAACCAAGTGTCCTGCGGGTACATCTTTCTTCACCTTTATCCTTATTTGCTGGGGATTACTCTTTACTTCACATCCACGCTATGAGGGCACACACACAGGGAGTACTGGTCAGACATAGGAGTCACACCCAGGGTTTAAGAGCAAAAGCCTAATTCTGCTGGAGTGTTTAGCGTAGTCGGTGTGACTGTTGAAAATCAAATGAAAACTTCAATTCTTTAATGAAATATAATCTGTGGCTTTGAACCAGCCCAAGACTGTATCATTTACAACTAGGAAGGCTTAGGAAAGACAAGTAAATGCTGCAGTAAGGGAAGTGGGAATTTTGCTTACAATAGATTGATTTTCAGTCACTTCTTTGCGATGTGTCAATGCATGGAGAAGCTGTATGATGAAGCACTAAAAGTGCCATATAGCCCGGTCACTATGGACTGCAGAGGCATTCCCTCTGAAGCCTTGCTGGTGCTGCTGACTTGATTATGATGTTGTGGCTGTTCACCAAGGTTCCTGCAGCATGGTGGTGTGTGAGGACACATCATAGGCTGGCCAGAGTGTCCCTACTCTGCAACACACAAAGGAAAAGAGGGTGTCTGCAACTCCCACACTGCCCCCTCTCTGGGAAGCGTGGCCTGCTGACCCCGGCCAACTGTTTCTTGCTATTCAATTAAGAGAGAAAAGATTCCACTGAGAGGGAGCTGCGAGCTTCCTTTGTAATTTTTGCTGACCATTCCAGTTATGGACATAATTACAAGTGTATTTCAAAAGCACAGGACTCCAAAGACACTTAGTCACAAATAACTTGAGAGTCAACTGAAGGTGCAACTGCCCAGGAAAATGTTTAAGGGGGCAGTATCATAATGGTACACATTAACATGTACAATTAGTTTGTTTTAGGACAAGGGGGGAGGTACCAAACCAAGAAAGCTTCAGTGTTTAAAATGAGGTGAACATCCACCAATTATTGCTGACCGCCCCCCATCCCCGATTCCAGGGTGTGACAAGCCTGCAGACTTCCACTGCGCATGCATGCACACATACACACACACACACACACACACACACACAGAAAGAGAGAGAGAGAGAGAGAGAGAGAGAGAGAGAGAGGGAGAGAGAGGGAGAGGTATGAACACACACACACAATCTCTTTTTGCTTTCTGTTGGTAGAGGAAGGGCTAGAGTCACTTTTGGGAGTGTGGTCTATAACTGATTCTCAAGCCATCCCAGGATTTACCACACAAAGACACAGCAACAATAGTCAAGCTTCCCCCTCTGCAGAGGCGAATATGAAAATGGTTTGTTTAGTTTTTAGTTCGACAACCCCCGGGGGCTGTATCTCTCTGGATACATTTATTTCAGGGTACTTAAAAGCTGACTTCTATGAGATTACCAAGGCAGTGATTACTTTTGCTGAGAAATGTGTCCTTTATCCCTCTTATTCATCCACCGCTGCGATATTTCTGTTTGTCACAACGCCACAGCCTCTGATAAATGACTGAAGGCTGACTGCTACACTTTATTAAAAAGTAATAACAATTTTTGTACGCACCCTTCACATTGTAAGGGGGGGACCATGAATCAAAGGACACTGCCTGTCTGGGCCTGATAAATGGGCCGTTTACCAGCCGAGGAGTTATTTAGGACTGGCTATTAATTTAAATCACATTTATCTTCTCTGAGTGGGGGAGGTGGCCGTGATAGGGCTGCGAATGACCAGCGGTGCGGCTAAGTGCACATTATTTATTACCATGGCTTCTACAGGGCTACACAATATGCTAAAAAAAAAAAAAGGAAAAGGAAGAAAAAACCCAATGCCAATTACAGTGGTTAATCTCGCCAGGGCAATAACAAATTTCTTCCCAACACAAGACAATTTTTATTCTTAGACTTTCTCCTCTACACACGGACGTTGCTTATAATTCTCCATCATTAAACTCAATTTTCTCCCAGGGTGGCTGCTCATGGGAAGTGCTTGTTTCTCTCTCCCACATCTTTGTCTGAAGAGCAACAATATCTTAATGTACTTTTTCCATAATCAAAAGTGTTCTTTTGAGCTCTTCATGAATATTTGCAGGTAACGCAGAGGAGTGGTAGACATTACATAACAGACCAGCCATATTTTATTATCAGATACATTCTCATTAATAATAATGATTTTGCATAGCTTTTCAATCCACATAGTTCTTAATAGGAGAAAGAATTGGAAATATATAATCATTAGCTATTTTTTTTGGCCAATTAACTTCAATTTGGTTGATCCAACATGGAAGATTAAAGTATTTCTAATAAAATAGGACTTGGACAAATATTAACCCCTAGCAGGAAAATTCTACTTACTGTCACAAAGCCTAAAGCATGATTGTGCACCTCCCCAGGAGGAGGCTCCCAGTGAAGTAGCCATGTGGCATCTGAGTCTTGACTGGTAGTCCCTATTAATGCTCACATGGCTTAGCTGCTGCAATGTTCTGTTCAAAAAGCACAGAAGCATGTGATAACAAGAATCGAAATTCAGTTCCAGTCCCTCAGCCAGAATCTCCTTGGGAGTCAGGGCTGCACCCGCTGATGCACACTTAGCCCATGCAAGTGGGACTGTTTTATATTAATGACTAGATGTACTGTCCTATCTGTTCCTATAGTTGAAATTGCATCAGAGTGCTACCCAGGGTGAATGCATCCTCAATGGGAAACCAAAGTGGGAAACACAGGGACTCTGGCCTGCACTGTGGCATGGGTGGTAGACATGGTTTGGTTGGCATTTCTTGGTGTTCTTTGGTGATTGGTAGCTGGTCAGGCTGTGCATTTAATTACAAAGCCAAGCTGGGAGACAGATGCATTTTAAGGGGAACCCCCTTTAAACTTTGGTCCCCTAGCTTGTATCTGATGTCCAGGAAGCCATCCTGCAGTGATGTAGGACTTGCTCCTGAGAGGTGACACAGTCAGGGGCTAATCTTCCAGGAGGTACCTTGACCTCTGCCTTTCCCCACACATTTGTCCTTTGAGACAGGTCTCTGTCCATTTGTGTTCCTCTTCCCAAGATAAAGTCCCCACAGCTGGCAGGTACTGTCTGTGTTTTCTCTAGAGCTGCCCTCTTCTCGTAGGCCAAATCTTACTAGTGGTTGTGAAGATCAACCAAGACAAATTTAACTGGCCTGAAGTCATGATAAGAATCCAGTATAAAGTAGGAAAAACAGAAATGAATGTAATAAATGCACAGAAAAATCTGCTACCCAGAAAATTTTCAATGAAACAGTATTCTTTCCTCACAAAAATACTTAGCAATATAATTAACACTAAAATTATGTTGCATAGTTTTAAAAATGATTCTTAAAAGGGTGAAATAATATAAATAACATAGGTATGCAGTGGTTTGGATTTTAGACATCCTCAATCGCCTAACAGTGGCAGTTCCTGGCCTGCTCATGGGCTGTGGAGAAGGTATGAGATTCTTGGGGGATGGAGCTTAACCACAAGTAAGAGTCACAGTGGGTGTGGTTTAAAAGGAACCATGGGTGAGGGAGCACCCTCATAGAAGTAGAGTAAGGGGGAATGGGGTAGGGGGTTTGCAGAGAGGAAACCAGGAAAGGGGATAACATTTGAAATGGACCATTTCAAATGTTATAAAAGACTTCCCATAGTACAAGCCCATCAGTATGTGTTTTGCAAATGCCAAAGTAGGGGCATCAGCTTGACTATAAACGACATACTAAATAATAAAGAAAAAATTATAGTTTTACTATTTCCGGAGAAAAATCAATACATCAGCAATAGCATTGCTCTGTTGCTAGGGATGTGAAAGAGAGAAGTGTAGAAGTCAGGGGTTACACACTTAGAGAAAACTGACTCTCCCTCTTCCAGCAGCTAAGAATCCCCAATAGTTCTTAGGTTCTTAGAAGGCATGGAACTTTGTGCCAACCCTTGTCTCAGTGCTGGCACAAGTCTTCTGTATGATCCCATTATTTCTGAGAGTTGGTATGTGAACCTGCTGTGTCCAGACAATATGGTTTCCCTTTGGTCATCCAATGCCTCTTGCTCTTATATTCCTTCCAAC
>JADRCD010143616.1:213-13079 GCA_019843815.1 Montemys delectorum | reverse complement strand
GAGAGAGAGAGAGGGAGACAGTGTGACAGAGAGACAGAGACAGACAGAAAGAGATAGACAAATGGAGATAGAAAGAGATATAGACAGACAAACACACACACAGGAGAATCTGAAAGAAAGTCTGTGTTTATATAGAATCTCAGCTGTAATAATAGTCTAAGTCTAACTTGACCAAAATAATATTAAGTTATATGGGAAATAATCTTTCTTCCTTTATGTCAAAATAGAAACATTTATTATTTGCTTTAGTTTAAATTAGAAAATTCATCTGAAAATTTTTTGTAGGACACAGGTTTGGCTACATCCTTTGACTTTCTTATATCCCGAATGATAAGTATTCTTTAACTGAAACAAAAATCTTTAAATTCAACAATCCCAGAAGTAGAAAAAAAATTGTTTCCTCTAAAATGAAGATAGTTTTCACAGTTTCTATCACTTCTGCATTTACTCTGTTTTTAATAAGTATGTATTCATAGTTTATATTGTTCATGTTGAAATATAATTTATAGATTATTTTATATTTTTCATATATTTATAGAATAATTATTGTCACATTTATTAAAAGAGAAAATGCTTTATTTCTTGTCCTCCTTCCTCACTAAAAACAAACAAGTCTGAATATTCTCAGGATCAAGCAAACATTATAATAAAAAACTATACGTTCTGAAACAGGAAATTGTAAAATGAAATATATATAAGAAATAAACATGTTCACTACTGTATCTATGTGAATTATTGTATTGTAGCTAATATTGTATTGAAATTGCCTTTTCCACAAACACAAATAATCATTTCCATCATTAATCTGGAAGACATAGGCAAATTTTGGAACATTATTTCCTTGAGACCTTGGAACTTTTTTATATAACCGTAGAAATGTGGGGACTTTTTCTCTTCCTCAATCCAAACTTCAAATTGTGGGGCAGGAATGCAATGTTTACCAGGCATAAATAAAAGGATGACTTCTAAACTCTTGCCTAACAGGAATTTCCACAGATTAAAGGGAGGTTGCATGTCCCTTTACCATGGAAATTGTGGTGATTTTAAAGACATGCCAATGGATATTGAAGATTCTTAATATAAAATATCATTGTGCTCAATGCAAGTTCCAATGAGGAGAAAGTTACCCTGGCCCAAATAAAACAAAAACGGACCACCTTGTTAAGGAATGGCCCAGCAAGCCAGAGCTCAGACTTCAGAGCTGTGTCTGTTTGTCTCATATTTTAACTTTATTTTGGTTTGCTGACATTTGGAGTGACTCTGATTGGTCTGGAATTAGCCTTCTTATCCTGTGAAACATCTGTACTGTATTGTTCCAAAGGATTAGCTGCCCTCTGGGGATTCTGTGAAGTCGGGACAATGGAGGTCATTAAAGGTGCAAACATTTATTTTCCGGCCTTTTATTCAGCAGGGAAAGCCAGGCAGAGCATAGATTTTTTTCTTTCCTTTTTTATCTTTTTAATCCAGAGCTTAGCATTCTTAAAAATACAACCAAACAGCAGCAGAGCCAGCTACACTTGTTACAGTGGAATTGATGACTTTAGGAATTTGGAATTATTTACAGGTCAAAGTAGGGAAGGTATGAAAACATGAGATTCTGTGACAATGAAGGGGGCTGAAAGCAAATGAAATAGTGTCTGCCAAAGGCAGAGAATTGCCCATGAATATGAGAACTGCTAGGTCACTGCTTTAGGTGGAATTGCTAATTTAAATATTTCCCTCACCGATTGCCTTAATTAAAATAAACTGTTTCTGATGTTGTGTTTTCCAAAATTCCATCCAAGGTTTTATTGACAAATCTCATGAGAGGACAATCTCAGTTGACACTGTAATATTTAAACTGAAGACATGGCTCAGCTGTTAAAAACACTACCTGCTCTTCCAGAAAACCAGATCATGGACACACAAAGAAACATCACTTGTGAAAATGAAATACTTATAAATAACATATATGCTAAATTTGACTCTGCAGAGTACACTCAGAACTCACAGGGAGGAAATGAATAATTCAATTAGAGGAGATATATATATAACTGTTTTTTGGAGACAATATATTTCTAGAAATCAGATAGATGATACAGGAAACATTTGTTACTTTACTGTTTTACAAGCGCTAAGCCCAACATCAAGGTGTCAAGAGGACCACCATCTTATTGAATTACTATATGTTGTCTCCCCTCTCCTTTTTGCCCTAGGAAGAGCTTGTGGATGCTGTCCATGCTTGGCATTCCTTGGTTGTAGATACTCTTCTTCTCTTCACATTTGTGGTTTCAGTGTTGCTTATTTCTCTGATACCATCTCATATATTAAGGAGTCTCCTCCAATCTGATCATTCTTGACTTGAGTATATTTCCTAAGCACCTACGTAGAGTAGGCCACATTTGTAGGTCCTTGAGTGTAGGTTTACAAAATTTCCTTTTGGAAGGCATAATTCAACTTGTAGCAAATTAAGAGATGTCTAACAAAAAGTATCTGTAATTTCAGTTACACATAAAATCAGAAAACAATGTTCCAAATCATTAATCTTTAGATTGTATTATTACAATAAAAATTGCAGTAAGAGATCAATTTTTGTACTTTTATGTAAATACAATAAAAATAACAGGTAAACACACATTTTTGTTAGCCTGTGGAGAAAGTTAAAACTAGATATTCCCCTACAAAGGCAAAATACTGGAAGTTGTCACTTTTATAAAGAGTTTAACAATCTTACTGTATAAACCAGTCATTTAGTAATTACGCACTTAGCTGTCTATATCCAAGTAAATCAAAACCATGTCCTATAGTGCCTGATACATGAATATTCATCATAGCATTGTATACAATTGAGAAAACTAAAAAAAATATAATATCTATTCAGTGAATTGATAAACAAAGAGCAATTTTCAAAGGTGCCATTCAAAAATAAAATGAAATACATAACAACGTGAATCTATTTTAATGACATAACCCTAAATAAAAAAAAATAGGTTAAAAATTATTATGTTATGTCAGTTAATTGGAATGAAAAGTCCAGATAAAACAAATCTCTAATGACAGATGGAACAATGCTAACTGGTGACTAATGTGGAATCCCAGACTCTCTGGAAAATAGAACAGAAGGAATAGAAATACTCTAGATCCTAGACTGAAAATATTTTGATTATCATTCTACAGGAAGCTAAATTATAAGAAATTATTAGAATATTCACATGGCTTTTGCCTTTTATATAACTGTAACACTTTAAGCAACACTTTCTTACCAAAAAATCAAGGCATTAAACTTCTAAATAAGTAAATTGGGAAACAAATGATTAACAATATGGATTACATACAGAGTAAAATGAAATCAAAACAGGACAGATCATTAAAATTGAAATGAGAAAGAAAACTGAGACCCCAAACAAAACTAAAATGTATCCTTTGAAAAGGCTAATAAAGCATGGACTCAACAAATATTTGAGGAAAAAAGGAAAGAAATGTAGTGTGTATCACATGAAACATTTGGCATCTTATACACTTTAGAATCCTTGAAAACATGTCCATTAAAGCAAAAGCAATCAGAAATCTCAGAGTGAGTACTGCTGTTAAAGAAATTGAATCTGTAATCAGAATTCATTCCATGAGCAAATATTGCTTATATAACAAACACATATCCAGTCAACATTTAAGAAAGAACTAATATTATACTGATGCTGACAGTATCATGAAGAAAATTCACATTTAATTATACTTTCCTCCTGTTCCAGCATTAAAATTTTCTCTTATGCATACAGTATTTAAAAGGACTTGAAAATAAATGTAAGATCAAATTGTTATTCTCATACTATTTCTTAGATTTTGATTACATGAACAGAACTAACATTTTAATGTGTATGTGAGAGCATTGTACAAATGTGATATGTGTATGTGTGTGTGTGAGTGTGTGTGTGTGTGTGTGTATGGGGGGTCCTTCTGTCTGTGTGTGTATGTAGTAAGTGTGTGTATGTCTCAGGGTGTGTCTATGTGTGTCTGTATGTGTATGTGAGTGTCGCTGTGTTTGTATGTAGTGTGTGTGTCTGTGGTGTATGTGTGTATGTGTGTGTGTGTGTGTGTGTGCATGTATGGGGGGTCCTTCTGTCTGTGTGTGTATGTAGTAAGAGTGTGTATGTCTCAGGGTGTGTCTATGTGTATGTGAGTGTCTCTGTGTTTGTATGTAGTGTGTGTGTCTGTGGTGTGTGTGTGTATGTGTGTGTGTGTGTGTGTGTGTGTGTGTGCATGTGTGTGTATTTGTGTGTGTGAGAGAGAGAGCATATGGGGCAAACATTTACAAATAGAGGCCAACAATTGACTTGCTGTATCTTTTCCTATCATTCTCTGCCTTTTATTTCTAGCCAGTATATCTCAGTGAAACGTGGGCTTACAAGTTTGGCTAGATATTCTGTCCATTTACCTCTGAGGATCCACCTCTACCTGACTGACATTCTGTGGTACAAGCATGTTCCAGCATGCCAGGATTTTACATGGCTCTGTATATTCAAACTGAAGTCTTTATGCTTGTGCCCTTCCCCTGGTACATACACTCAGAATGAAAGTTCTCCAATCTAAGATTCAATTTCTTATAATTAAATTTCATTTCACTCATGTATGCTGGGTCCAGCAGGGAAAGTTCTCCTGGATAAATGCTATGAATGGATATTATTTTACTCGTCCTTAGTCTAGACTTTCTCTCATTTTTCCCCTTAGTTGCTGAATGTCACTGAAATTACATTCTGTATAGAAAGAGACCACTCATGTTGAAAGTAGCTCAACTCATTCAGAAGACATTATTGTAGCTTTAAAAATCTTTTTGCTTTTGTTGTGCCATGTCCTTTAACTTGGATTCTATTCTTTTATCATATACTACCATAATTCTCATTATAAAAGTGGTACAATAGATAGTAGGATTGGTAGGCACATCTGTAAACACAACACTTGGGAGGATGAGGGAGAAGGAGCATGTGTTCATGTCTAACCATAGCTATATTGCAGCAGCCTGCCTCATACACACCACACAAATATTACAATTGCTGATTCATAATTATTTTGTATGATTACATTATATATGGATATAAAATTCTCAAAGTATAAGAAAAACTATTCCAGTGAACTTGTTCAATCCTTGTGATCTCAGAAGCTAAGCTAGGTTGGGCCTGTTGATACTTGGATGAGAGAGACGGAAAGCCCTGTCCTAGGGTAGGGATTGTCTGTGTTCTGCTTTTGATGGCTCTTTATTCCTGTCTCTTCCACTGACATGCTGCTAGCGTTTTCCACCCTGAAACTATGCTGTGAATGCTTTTTCACCTGCTTCTCCAGAACATGGATAAGCATACACAGAGAGCACGCATTCACTTATGGTGGTAAATTGTCAGACATCCTCCTCAAGCCATTTCCAAGAGCAACTTCTCCTGGGTACATCTGCCTTTTCTGCAAATAAGTATTATTCCTCCATTAACATAAGCTTTCTGGTTTTTTTATGAACTAAAGAATAGAGATCATTTATTAAGGTATTTTGACCTAAGTATGTTTTGTTTGCTTGGTTTTGGTTTACTGAGAAAGGAACTTATATAACCCAGGTTGACCTAAAACCTTGTAAACATGGATGACCTTGATCTTCTAACCTTTACCTCACTAGAGAACCAGGATTGCAGTTGTATGCAGCCATATTCTATTTATGCAGTGTTGCGCATGAAGCTCAGGGTTCCATTCATGATAAGCAAACATTCTACCAACTGATGCAAGCACTAGAAAGACTGTTTTATATTCCAAATATTATAGTATTGCACATATTATTACAAACCAAATAGCTTGTAGATGTAGTGCATGTTATTTCCTTTGATCATCAAAATACTATAGAAGAGGTTAGTGTTGCCTGTGCCTTGGACTACTCACAGTCTGACTCTACCTGACCTTGGGGGTTGGAGGTTAGTTGGTGCAGAGTCAAGAACACAGACTCCTGGAGCAGGTAAGAAATGCTGCAGCAAGCTCCTCTGAGCACACTGCTACAAGCTCCTTTAATACCCTCCTCTGTGCCCAATTGATCCCAAGAAAGAATCTCTGCTAAATAGCAGTTCCAGATTGGCTGGCATTGTCTGCACCAGCAATCCTTGGTCTCTCAGGCAGTCCTCAGTTATGTCCTCCTGCAGGGGATGCTTTGAAGGCTCTGTGTGGGGGGAGGGAGGGGGAGGTCATTTGCATAGAGGCAGCCTGCTGTTCATGCTTCAGGTTTGTATTACATTTAAAAACTGATGTTCTTTTAAATATCTTGAAATTTTAAACAAAATTACCAAAGCTATAGAAACAGCATGTTCAGTCCTCTAAACACATCATTCTTAGCTTCAGAGTCAACAGTTTTTAAACAACCTCTATGTTTTTCCTGCAATTGTTTTAAATTTTTATAAGTTGTTGAAACTTGCATATAATACATCTATATAATTTCCCCATCCATTTCCGTCCTAACTCCTCATATATCCTGACCAAGTTGTTCCGTAATTTATTTTTTATCCTTATTTTTATACATATACACACAGAGACTAATGAGTTTATTTAATTATGCTTGAATATATTTATGTGTATACGTTGTTATTGCTCTCTGCTTATGATTGGATAATTTACTAAGGGGCTAGTCCCTGAAGAAAAATGCTTCCTCCTTTCTTGGTAGCCATTCAATACTCTCAGGATAGATGCCGTTCATTGGCTGTCCTAAATTAATATGGATACTAGATATGTGAATTTAGTAAACCAGTTGATCTTAAACCTAGCTGCACTTTTTTGTCATCAGAGAAGCTTTAAAATACAAGAGGCTTGGCCCCAAATCACATAAAGTAAATCGAATTATTCAGCCATGTTAGATTTCTGTATAGTATATCAGGATGAAGTGAGGATGGAAAACCACTACCATGATAAAACACATTGAGTGAGCATTACATCATTAGAGTTTGCAGAGCCATGTAACATGTTGCTCTACTTGTAATTATATGCTCTCAAAGTTTCCATTTTAGAAACAAATCATTTGCTGGAAGGACATCGTTTATTTAATTATGTTCTGTGCTAATTATATTTGCAAATGCTAGCTAAATCTACTTAGATAAATATGTCAAATTATAATTTTTTTATAAATAGTGGGAAAGAGTACTGCAGTCATCAGAGAGGGAATTATCGGTAACAGTAGGTTGTAGTCATTGCTAGGTATTCTCAATTTAGAAATACTGCAGAAGAATTAAGTAATGAATTAACTAATTAAAAATGAAATGAAATTAAATTAAATGTTTAGTCCATAAACTTTTAGAAAGAATAATTAGCAGCAATGGAGGGAAATCAATTATGTAAATGCAAAACAAACTATATTAATTATTATTAACTAATATAACCAAAAGATATTTTTATCTCAAATTACAAAGCAGGCTACTTTATCTTGCACATCTTCTTTTCTTCAGCTCTACTCATTTTAGTCACAAAAGTCTAGAGTAAACGTGGCTGTACATCAATGGATGAATGTATAAAGATTGTAAATAAATACAGTGCACGTATATTAAAATGGTAATTGGCTAAAAATTGAAATTCTATCACATTTATGATAACAAGGCTGAACCTGATTGATAGTATGCTAAGTGAAATATAAGATTTATGAAAGTAAATGTATATGCACATAAGTCGAGGCTAGGCAAGTACATCTTAAAAAATCAGATGGTAGAATATTCATTATCAGAGGCTCAATAGAATTGGGAATGGGTAAAGAAGGATGACCAAAAGAAAGAGGCCAGTCAGATACAAAACAAGACTCCCTGTGTTTTATCACAGATAATGTAACTATGCTTGAAAGCAGTAACTTGTAGATAATAGCCAGTAGAGAGGATTTTGAATCACCCAAGCTTAAAGAAATGATGACTGTATAAGATATTGGATATGCCATTTAGTATGATATTTTCATCACACTTTTAGTTATCATTAAGTAATTGATCTATATTATAATATGTAAAGTAAAAGAAAAATAAATAAGTAATTATCAGATGGATGAATTATTACTATAATAATTCAGGAACCATGGTGGTAAGAATGGGGAATTTGACTGGAGCATCAAAGGTGCTAGTCACAATAATTCTTACAGTTGTTCAAGTTTTTAATAAAGAAAAATGTTAACAGTCTTGAAATGCATATTGTTTTGTAAATGTAGGTAAAAGTATTGCCTATATGTTATCAAACATGGAGACTAATCAGTACCAACAATAAAAGAAGTATCTTGATTAGAATGATCAATAGACTCCTGAGAATTGCCATAGAAAGAGGGTCTTGGAGACATTTATATATGATTCTTGTTATATTCAGAGATCATCTTACAGGATATGTTTTAATTGTATTGAAAAAATCAAAACTGAATACCAATTTAAGGGGATTGATTACCAGTTTTGAGAGAAAAAGAAAAAGTAGATAAAAGAACACATACTTAGATGTGATGATGTTGATACTTCTAGATCTCATGAATGTGATCTCACAGTTGTGTTGTTTTCATATACTAGTTATCCAAAGAATATATGTATTCTCAGTAAATAAACAATTAACATAACACACTCTATCAATTCAAACACCAAATAAAACTGTAATATTAAATTATGTAATGTTAACACATTATTACACAGAGTTGGCAGAGTTGTACATTTTCATTGTATGCCAACTGATGTTGTGCATTTGACTAATTTTATCCTGTCATTTTTCTTCCATTTGTTGAAAGTAGAAAGTAGAAAAAGAGTGTATTTAATGACAGGTTGCATTTTCCCATCCATGGGCAGGAAATGTAAGGTATTGTGGATCTTTATTCAAAAAATAAAAATTATGAATGATCTATGAGGGTCCTTTGTGTGCTGTTGTTTGGAAAATCACCTTCTTGCTATGCACTGTATATTCTACATCTGTCACAACACTGTTGCACGTAATCATTCAAACAAAACGTGTATTTTCTGATATTTGATCCCACAATTCTCTAGTAATTCAGGGTACTATTTATCTCCATGTAAAAGAAATATCAGGACAAAGAGAACCTAAAGATCTAGTTCATGTCTATTTTGAAATGATTTAGTTCACAACAACACTAATGTAGCTTTCAGCAGCTTTGAAACCCATTGTGTGATATTTGATGTGGAAAACACACGTATTCATCCCCAATACAAACACATGTATACTCTCCAATACTTCAGATGAAATAGAAAAAAGGATGGCAGAGATTTCTATATAAAAAGTATATAAAGTATATAAAGTATGTTCTTTGTTTGGTGATTCAGTCTCTGAGAGCCCCAAGGGTACAGGTTAGTTAACTCTGTTGGTCCTTCCATGGAGATCCTATCCCCTTCGGGGTCCACAATCCTTCCTCCTATTATTTCATAAGAGTCCCTAATTTCCATTCACTGTTTGATGATGGGTGTCTGTATCTGTCTGAGTTAGCTGCTGGGTAAAGCATCTCAGAGAACAGGCTCCTGTCTGCAAGCATAACACAGTATCATTAATAGTGTTAGAGACTAGTGCTTGTCCATAGGATGGGTCTTACTTTGACCCAGTAATTGGTTGGCCATTCCCTCAGTCTCCGCTCCCTCTCCTGTGCCTGTGTTACTTATAGACAGGATAAATTTTGGGCTGAAAGTATTGTGGGTGGATTGGTGTCTATCTCTCCCATGGGGTTCCTACATGGCTATGGGAGATGGTCTCTTCACAATCCATATTTCCAGTATAGTCCCAGCTAAGGACACCCACATTGATTCTTGGGTTCCTCCCTATCCGAGGTCTCTGTCTCATCCTGGAGATGCCCACCACCTCCTCAACCTTGTCAGTGGCTGATGTCCACTCATTTTTATGGCCAGCTAGCCATCTCACCAATCTTTCTTCATATCTGACCCTGAATC
Source organism: Montemys delectorum (assembly GCA_019843815.1). Taxonomy (NCBI): domain Eukaryota; kingdom Metazoa; phylum Chordata; class Mammalia; order Rodentia; family Muridae; genus Montemys; species Montemys delectorum. The sequence goes on along the minus strand of JADRCD010143616.1, from coordinate 3,192 downwards.
CCCTATTTCCCCTCCCTATGCCCCATCCAGCTCAATTCTCTTCCTCCATCTACCTCTTGTGACTATTTTATTCCCCCATTGCAGTGAGATTCAAGCTTCCTCACTTTGGACTTTCCTTCTCGTTTAGCTTCTTTGGGTCTGTGGGGTACACTGTGGTATTTTATAGCTACTGTCCACTTGTGAGTACATTCTATGCATGTTCTTTTGGGACTGGGTTACCTCACTCAGGATGATATTCTCAAGTTCCCTCCATTTGCTTGCAAAATTCATGAAGTCTTGGTTTTAATAGCAGAATAGTATCCCACTGAGTAGATGTATCACATTTTCTTTTTTCATTCTTCAGTTGAGGGACACCTAGGTTGTTTCCAGTTTTTGATTATTATGTATAAAGCTGTTATGAATTTGAGAAAGTGTCTTTGTTTGATGTTGGAATGTCTTTTGCATATATGGCCAGGACTGGTATAGTTGAGTCTTTAGTAAGAACTATTCCCGAGTTTCTGGGCCATCAGTGCTCTGTTCCAGAAGTTGTGTCCTGTACCAATGAGTTCAAGACTAGTCTCCACTTTCTGTCCATTAGATTTAGTGTATCTGGTTTTAAATTGAAGTCTTTGATCTATTTGAAATTGAATTTCATGCAGAATGATAAATATGGATCTATTTGCATTCACCTACATGCAGACATCCAGTTAGACCAGCACCATTAATAGAAGATGCTCTACCTTTTCCATTGTATGGTTTTGGCTTCTTTGTCAAAAAACAATTGTAAGTGTGTAGGTTTATTTCTGCATCTTTATTTAATTCCATTGATAAACCTCTGTGTATCTGTACCAGTACTGTGTTGATTTTGCATTCCACTATGTGGTTTTTATTGTACAACAGACTATTGTTTTCTCACACAGCTTGAAGTCATGGATAGTGATATCTCCAGAAGTACTTTTATTGTTCAGGATCATCTTAGCTATGCTAGACTTTTTATTTTTCCATATGAAGGTGAGAATTGTTATTTTAAGATCTGTAAAGAATTTTCTCAGAAAAATGGTGGAGATTGCACTGAATCTATAGATTGCTTTTGGTAGATGGGGATTTTCACTATGTTAATCCTAAGGATGCAAGAGCATGTGAGATCTTTCCATCATATGATATCTTCCTCAATTTCTTTCTTTGGAAATTGAAATTCTTGCCATAAAGGTCCTTTGCTTGCTGGGTTTTAGCTATTTTTGGCTATTATAAAGAGTGTTGTTTCCCTTATTTTGTTCTCAGCCCATTTATCCCTTGTGTATAAGAGAGCTACTGATTTCTTTGAGTTAACCTAGTATCCAGTCACTTTGCTGAAGGTGTTTATCAGCTATAGGAGTTCTCTGATAGAATTATTAGGGTCACTTATACTATCATATCATGTACAAATAGGAATATTTTGACTTCTTCCTATTTGATTAATATCCCCTTGATCTCCTTTAGTTGTTTTATTGTTATAACTAGAACATCAATTACTATATTGAACAGATAGGGGGAAAGAGGAGACATTCTTATCCACAATTTTAGTGAAAAATGCTTAAGTTTCTCTCCATTTAGCTTTATGTTGTTTATTGGTTTGCCTTTATTGTTTTTAGGTATGCTCCTTGTACCCTGTTCTCTTAAAGACTCTATCATGAAGAGTTGTAGGATTTTGGCAAATAATTTTTCTGCACCTAGTGAGATGATACTGTGGTTTGTTTTCTTTCAATTTGTTTATATAGTGGATGACTTTTTTTAGACTTTCACATATTGAGCCCACTCTGTAACCATGGAATGAAACCTACTTTATCATGATGATGATGACTTTATTATGTTCTTGTTTCCAGTTTGTGAGGACTTAAATTAAGTATTTTTGCATCTGTGTTCATAAGGAAAATTGTCCCAAAATTCTCTTCTTTTGTTGAGTCTTAGTGTGGTTTAGATATCAGCAGAACTGTGTTCACACAGATTGAGTTTGGCAGTATTCCTTCTGTTTCTGTTTTGTGGAAACAATTTGAGGAGTATTAACATTAGTTCTTCTTTGAAAGTCTGGTAGAATTCTGCATTAAAACCATAAGGCATAGGACTTTCATTTTTTTTTTTTTAATTTTTGGTTGAGAGAGACTTTTAATGACTGCTTGTATTTCCTTAGATGTTGTAGGACTATTCAGATACGTTAACTCATCTTGATTTAGCTTTGGTAATTGGACTCTGCCTAGAAAATCATCCATTTCATTTAATTTTCCAATTTTGTGGAGTATAGGCTTTTGAACTAACTAATGATTCATTGTATTTCCTCATTGTCCATTGTTATCTGTCTTTTCATTTCTGATTTTGATAATTTGAATACTGTCTTTCTGCCTTTTAGTTAGTTTAGCTAAGGGTTTTTCTATCTTGCCGATTTTCTCAAAAGACAAATTCTTCATTTCATTGGTTCTTTGTATTGTTTTCTTTGTTTCTACCTGATAAATTTCAGCCCTGATTTTGATTATTTCATGAAATCTATTCCTCCTGGTAGGATTTGCTTCCTTTTTTTCTTTTTCAATAGCCTTCAGATGTACTTTTAATCTGTTAGTATGAGAACTTTGCAATTTCTTTATGAGGCCACTTATCACTAAGGACTTTCCTCTTAGCACCATTTCCAAAGAATTCCAAAGGAACACAGTACTTTTGTATCCTCATTTTCACTAAATTCTAGAAAGTCTTTAATTCCTTTCTTTATTTCTTCTCTGACTCAATGATGAGTGAGTAGAGAGTTGTTCAGCTACCATGAATATATATGCTTTCTTGTTGTTATAGTCTAATTTTAGCCCATAATGATAGGATGCATGGGATTATTTCAAAATTCTTGTATCTAATTAGGCTTGGTTTATCACTGATTATATATTTAAGTTTGGAGAAGGATCCATGAGTTGCTGAGAAAAATTTATTTTCCTCTGTATTTGTGTGAAATGTTTTGTAGATATGTGTTAGGTGAATTTGCAT
>JADRCD010143612.1:1849-18191 GCA_019843815.1 Montemys delectorum | reverse complement strand
CCCCCCCCCCCCTCTCTCTCTCTCTCTCTCTCTCTCTCCTTCCCTCCCTCCCTCTCTCTCACAGATGCCTGTTGACCAGATGTAGATCTTTCAGCTCCTTCTCCAGCACCATGTCTGCCTGCACGCTGCCATGCTTCCCACCTTGATGATAATGGACTGAACCTCTGAACTACAAGCCAGCCCCAGTTAAATGTTTTCCTTAATAAGAGCTGCCCTGGTCATGGTGCCTCTTCATAGCACTGGAACACTGACTTATACTTTGGAAGTTTCAATCCATGGTAGGTGTAAGGTTGTTTGGGGGCAGATGGTGACCAGAATGTCAAGACGGGGGACAAAGAGCACTAAGTTATCACCTCAAAAGGATTCTACCTCTTCCCCATACCACTTAGCATCTGTAGCAGATAGGCCGCTGCAGACGCTCGGTCAAACGACAGCAATCATTCGTCTCTTAATCTTGAACTGCTACTTAAAAGTTCCAGAAGGCTAGCTGAGTTTATTCCTGTTACACATTTAAACAAGGCAGTCAGAAGAGACCACAGGGAGAGAGAGAGAGTGGCTGGCTGGTCTGGAATCCCCCAGCAGGCACAGGACAGCCAGCTGGCTCCAGGCCCTGCTTTGCAGAGGTAGTGTGGAAGCAAGGGCATCCTCACTTGGACCTCACAGCTCCAGGTGGCAAACCTTGTGTTATAATCACACGGCTGGAAAGCCCAGAGCAACCACATCAGAGTCTGGGGGGAGGACGGGACACGAGGAGTCACAGCTCTTACTCTCAGCCTGGTCGACACAGCACGACCTTTTCTGACTTCATCTTCAGATGACTCCTTTCTTACTGGTGACCCCCCTGGGACTCATATCCTTCCTAAGCTCTGCTCCAGACTCTCACTGGGATACTTCTCCTGTCTCTAGAGGAGTCAGAGATGAACAGCAAAGCCCATCAAACACAACACACTTCTTGGAGCTGAGGAGACTCCCACCAACTCAGCCTCTCATCAGCCTCGTCCTGGCATCCGGCTTCTGCTCTCTTGCCACAGGACTCCGTTCACATGCCCGTGAAGTAAGAATTGTCTACTGGCTGTCACAAAAGCACTTAGCATTTCTACACAGTGAGAGCCCTCCCCAACTCCCTCCACCCATACCCACACAGACCCCTTTCTGGTCTCTGGCCTCTCCTCCGACCACCCCCAACCTTTGTCTGTGTCCCAACTGTACTGCCCTCCCCCAGACCCACTAAGCCACCCCTCTGCTGGCCAGAATTCCTTCTATCTGTCTCCCACGAGCGACCATAGAAATGAATCTCTAGGTATATCTGTGAGGGGTTATCTATACTGTGTCTACTGGGGAAGATCCACGCTACACATGAGGGGACCAATCCCCATGGCTGGGGCCCCCGGATAAACATTAAGGAGAAATCAAGCTGAAAAGCAGAACTCACATGTCTCTGCTTCCTGACTCTGCACACAGTGTGACCAGCTGCCTCACTTCCTGCATCTCATTTCCACGTGACTTCCTTGCCACGACGGACTGCAAGCACCCTCAAACCGTGACAACCTAAACCGTGAGCCAGGACAAAGCCGTTCTCCCTGAAGTTGCTTTTGCGAGATATGTTACCACAGCAACAAGACATGTATGTAACGCATTCTCTCTTTTTGGAAGCCATTCTCGACCCCCAAGAAATTCTCCCTCGGGTGTCTTGCAGGTGGCCTGAACCAGTCTCTAGCCATAGCCTTCAACACCCTCACTTGTAAGACATACACGACTGTCTTTCTCATGTGAAGGTCAGACCCATGAGGACCCTGAAGTCATAGCCCCACCCCTGCCCACGGTGCCTGGTAAATATTAGATACTTAAGAACTGCTAGGTGGACGGATGAACTGATCAGTCAACTGGTAATTTGCCTCGCCTTGCTGTAAGTCAAGATTCTGCCACATGATCTGCTCCGAAGAGATGGAAACAGGAAGTAAGAGACCTGATCCAAAGATGGGGTGGAGGGAGAACAGTCAGTCCAACAACCCTGTCCTGGATCTCTCTTGTCAGATGTTGCCACACAAAGTTGGTTTCCCTCTGACAACATAACGATCCTGGGGTACAGTCCATGGACATATTGGAAATGCTAACACTAGTCACCGAAGCAAGGCAGAAACCGCCAGGTAAATCTGGCCTGTGTAAACCACGCTTGGCATTCCAAAGCCAAGGAGAAATGAATATTGGATTAGCCCACCACTCATGCGGATAATTGAGAGTTAGTCCAGTTCAGGCTTTGTTTGCTCCTGTTCTTTTAAATCCTGGCCATGGAGGGGTCCTGCCAGTTTGAAAGTGCAATGAATGATACCAGGGGGTCAGGGAGGGCAGGACTGACCCTTCTGCTACTGGCCTGTAGGAAAGAGAGAAGAACAGAGCTGCTCGCGAGACCTTCTGGGTTGGAGATACGCAGGGACAAAGAAGAGCTGTGGTAAGCTCTTCAGTGACTTCCCCTGACCCAAGGAAATGCCAGAGAAAGCCTGGCAGCCATTTAATCTAGGAGGCAGGAGTTCCCACCAAGAAGCAATAAGAATTTGAATAGCAAGTACATTGTCCTCAGAGAGAAAAGAAGAAAGGGGAAGTCGTAACCCACCCACCCGTGAGTGCCAAATCACAAAATTTAATTAGGAAGATAAGAAGTTGTGTGGGGGGGAGGGGTGATGTTCCTTTTTAATTTTTTTTCCTTGTTATGAGCTGGGGAAAGGAGAGAAATAATTTAAGCATAGAATTAACATCTTCTAATAATCTTAGACAAAAAAACCTGAGTCTGTTTTGCTTTGGTTTGTAAATTAGCTCATGATTAAAGTGTCTCTTCAGCCTCGGCGCCATTGTCTTCGCAGGCCTGTGCGCTGAATGGTGCCTGACCCGAACGCCCTTGGCGCTCAAGTACAAGATTGGAGAGCATGCGGGAACGATTATTATAAAGTGAAGCCCTCGCAGTTTCGCTGCAAAATCAATGAACTTTTCAAGTGATTTTTATCATATTTTGCAGCTGTTCTGAGGCCTCTTGAGTGGTCCACACACTGTGGGGCCTGGTTGTCTAAAGAGCCTTGTTCATCTGGTCGCCTCTCCCTACGGAGGAGCAGCTGGCACTGCCCTGGTTGGAGGGATGAGTTCCTGGAGTGAGTATCCCCCCTGGAAGCCGTTCTCCTCCCATTCCCTCATTTTACTACATGACACCGGGGGCAGCTCTGAGTCCTCCTGGCTGACTTGAGAGAGGAGATAGCATCTTCTGATGTCAGAAGCCAAAGCCGAGGGAAAGCAGAACAGGCTCAAGGACGCAAGGAAGGCAACCTCCCAGAGGGGTCTGTGTGTCCGTTCAGTGGGGCTCTTAAGAGGAACGGATCTGATGGGAGGGGTGGGTAGATGGAGAGAGTGGAAAGAGAAAGAGATAAGTAAAGGACGATCCACTAGATGTGGGCAGCCCAACAGTCCCTCGTACACAATGGAGAGGCCACGAAGCTAGGCCCCTCAACAGAGCCATTCTGATGCTGAAGGCCTGGAAGATTCTGGGAAGGTCACCAGTGTTCAGTCCACACACTGGAATCCAAAGAAGCTGGGGTGTGGCGATGCTGATATTCAAGAAGGCAGGCAAGCGTACACAGCTGCTTTCTCTCTTTCTATCTGGGCCACAAGGTGCCACCCAGTCTGGGAAACCATTTTCCTCCCTGAACTAATCTCCCTTAGAAACACCTTCAAAGACTTGCCCAGAGGCCAGCTCTTGGCTGATTCCAGATCTAATCAAGTTGCCAGTCAAGATTAACCATGACAAGACCCAACATCCGAGGCAAGCAGGTCATAAAGATTAATGTCCTGCAGATGCACTCCTCGCGTCTGCCCCCACTTCCTGTGCCGCAGCAGCGCAGAGAGCAGCCTGCAAGGGAGTCAGCCTGCTGTGAGGAACAGGAGATGAGGGAAAAAAACCTCTGCTCTACACACTCTTCCCCGGGGGCTGAGAACACCAAGAAAGCAGACGAGAAAACTAAGTCGAGACAGGAGAGTTCGTTTATCCTGTTGGGTGCATTTTCTCACGTTCCCTGAGAATCCAGGTGACCCACATAAAATGCTGAGGCTTCAGATCCATCGGGTTTGCTTAAAATGGGCCTATTTCATAACATTATATAACACTCTATTTAGTTCTGAGCTGACTTAGTGAGAGATGCGGAAACATGGCCCCTGCTCTCTTGACACCTAATAGCTCCAAGTTCAGTAGACTCTCACCACTGACAGAAGAATCAGAACTAGGAGTCAGATTTGGCCCATGGTTACACTCTCTTTTGGGTGTGGACCGCATGTGAATGTTCTCCAATAACTTCTTCCAGGTGGTCACTATTAACAATGGGCACCCACTTCTAAGCACCTTCCTCACAGAGTTTCTGTCTCTGAGTTCTGGGAACGGGAAGGAGAGAGAGCACCCTGAGTCAGTGGACAGGAAAGCGGCATCATCGTAGCTAGGTCCAACCACCAGCCTGGATCCTCCGAGGCGCAGCTGAATTAGGTAGGGCAGGAGCCATGTGAGGGTAGAGCTTGAATTTTACCCGGTGCTCCTGACATGGGTGAAGAGAGAGAGTCTCTCTTTACAGCCTGACCCAAACGGACCACACAAATTCAGCCACTGCTAATTCCATCTGTGGTCGCTGAGAAACAATGGAAAGCCAGAAAACCCTTAGCAGGGACCGGTTGGGGATACAGTCATCGCGAACACAGATTGAGTTCCTTCTGTACACTAGACGATATTCTAACTACGCCTTCCGCTAAGTAGATTATAATTCAATCCTGACAACCTACCACTCAGGATGGTACAATCACGAGCTCCATTTTGTGGAAGGAAAAAAAACAAAAACAAAGACAAAAAAAAAAAAAAACCACGAAAGCCACCCTGTTCACTAAATGGGAGACCGAAGAGGCAAGGCCAGGTCTGTGGAGAAGAGGAAAAGCACAGAAATGGTGTTGCGTGCATGAAAACCGGATGTAACCTATATCCTGGAAACGTCTCTAAAGAGGAAAGAGCTGTTTCTGATTCTTCGTTGCTGCCCACAGAACTCTGTCCTTCGCCCCGCAAGCTTAAAGGTGGGCACCCTCTAGGGAAGGATACAGCGAAGTGGATCCCTTTAAAATGTCAACTGAAGTCCTATCCTTCAAAGAAATATTTAAACGTAGGTCCTTTAAGGGGATGGCTGAGGGTAAATGCAGCTGAGGGTAAATGCAGCTGTTAGATAAAGTGCTGATCCAACAGGGTGGATGACGGGCAGAGCCACCAGGCATGTGCACAGAGGAGAGGCTATGAGAGGGCAGGCTACCACCTGCAAGCTGAAGAGAGACCCCTTGGGAGGAAACAAAGAGCCCACACTTTGACCTTGAACTTTTAGCCTCCAGAACTAGAGAAGAGAAACATCTGTTGCTTAAGCCACCCAGTCTTCCCTGTTCTGTTATGGAGGCCCCAGCAAGTTAGGTCAGTGGTATACCGAGATGCAAGAAGAGATAATGCCTCTGCACATGGGCACCAGGGTGGAGCCTTGAAGGATCTGCCCTGTGGCAGAGGTAGCTCGCTGCATTTGCAGAAATTCTGACCTCGAGGCTGACTGGAAAGTTTCAAGGCATACAGGAAAGATGCTGTGAGGCAAGCCTCACCAAGAGAGAAGACAGATGACAAAGGACATCTGTGATGGTTTATATAAGGAAACTGCTTCTAGTGCCGTCCAATCACCAAGACTTCCCAAGTTGGGGCCACTGGGATTTTTATAGAGAGCCTCAGCCCAAAACACAGCAGCAATGAACCCTGGGGGTCAGGGACAAAAAAAAAAAATCAATACACGCACTGCCTTTGAAAACTCAAGATGTTCTATAAAAGCTTTGAGCAAGGACAAGAAAAAAAAAAATAGGGCTCCTTTGGCACCAGAGATTTTTTTTCCTTTAAAAAAAAAAAAGAAAGAAAGAAAAGAAAAGAAAAGAAAAGAAAAGAAGTGGCAGATTGCCTGTGTGTGCCAAGAGATGGCGACCGAAAAGTCTTATTCCCTGTGTGAAGGATCAGAGGAAACCTTGAAACTCTGGGATCCCAAAGTGTTACAAAAGGGTCTCAAGAAGTGGGACTCGCAGCCTGGTGCCCTGCCTCACACCAATGTCAGGGTGGCACAGAGCACCCCGCCGGAGCTAGAACAGTGCCTTTGAAGGCAACAGAGTTGTCCTTGCTACCAAGACCCACCCAGGTCCCCCGACCCCGCCATGCAGGTAATGAAACAAAACAACATGTAACAGTAAAGCAAGATCCGTGCCTCTGGGAGTTCTGACCTAATTTCAAAAGAAACTTGTGTCTCAGCAGGCAGCTGTCAGAAACACAAACTCCCAGTGTCTGCCTCTTAAGACTTTGCTTCAGAGCCCAGGAGCCCGGACTCTCAAAACATCGCTGCCAAAGAGTTCTTGTTTACCTTCACTGAGGATAAAAGATTTTTTTTTAAAAGCACAATATAAGTGAATTTATTGAAACATCTAATGAAAATATGATACATTATAGTTCCCTTTTTTATTACTAGATTCAAAAGATGTAAAATAGCCCCGTCAATTGTTAGGGAGAGTTTCAAATGCATGCTCTCTGTGTCTGCTTTTATCTTCCTGAGGGTTGGTTAGAAGCAGGCAGCTCTAAGTGTGTAGACTGTATTCAATGTGTCCTAGTGTGGGACCCATTGTCAGTGCACTAGGACAGGCTAACCCACCCCAGCAATTAGGAAGCAGTCACTCACAAGTGAACCTAGAGAAGCATTCTTGCTTGACGAAGAGAAACAACTCCCAAAAGTTGTCCTCTGGCTTCCATATGCACACTGACATGCATGCACACAGACACACACACACACACACACACACAGACACACACACACACACACACAGATACACACACACAGACACACACACACAGATACACACACACACAGACACAAAGATAAAAGAAAAAAATCAAAGACAACTATGAGAAAAGGAATATAGAATGTCTGATTAATAATTTTTATGACTGAGTATTGTGAGGGTCAGTGTTCAACGTGACAAATGTCAATGTGACAGAATCACTTGGAAGATTGTCCTCTGGGCAGCTTTGTGGAAATTGCCCTGATGACTTTAATTGATATAGGCAGAGCTATCTTGATTGTGGGTAGTTCCATTTCCTAGGCAGGGGACCTGGGCAGAATGTTTTGTCACAGTGAGAGGAAAATAAACTAAAACAGCTATGTCGTTAGTTTGGTTTACTTGAGATAGAGTCTCAGTTTATAATCTAGGATACCCTGGAACTCCTTATATAGTCTAGGCTAACCCCAAACTGTCAGGGATCTTCTTGTCTCAACTTCCCAAGTTCTGGGACTACGGGTGTGAGACACTGCAGCTAGCCTGATTTTAAATGAAGATTACCCTCTGGGAGCTAGTGATGCAAGCCCGTAATCCCAGCTCTGCAGAACTATGAGGCAGGAGGATCACAAGTTCAAGGCCAACCTGGGATACAAACTCAAGGAGACCTTCCATCAAAGTAAAAAGAGACTCAGGGCACTGAGGCATGTAGCTCAGTGGTTAAGCAGTCACCTGGCATTGTGAAGACCCAGGTTCAATACTCAGCACTGTAAAAGAAGAAAGAAACTGGAAATTGCCCACAGAAGTGTACATGGCTTCATCCCGTCCATTACAGGTCTAAGAACACGCCATAACATTTCAGGGGCAGCTCCTACTTGAGATTCCAGGTGCAACAGGGTTGGAACTGTCACCTCCAGAAACTGCATGAGCCAGTACCTACACATACCTCTATACATACACTCACAAACTATCCGTATACACACATACTGCTCACATGCCCTATACACACATACACACACTCACACACCATATATACACACACATACATACACGCACATACCATATATACACTCACATATCATACACATACACACACACTCACACACATACATACATTCAAACACCATACACATACACAGAGAGAGAGAGAGAAAGAGAGCGCAAGAGCCTTGACAGCACTTACCTAACACTTGAGAGCTAAGAGTGAACTTAGCAAATACCTCCCAGCCAGTGTGTCACAGAGCTCAGCCTGGTGCTCAGTGCGTGGATTTGAATCTCAAGTTTTCAACCACTCTGGGCACTTGGATTCCCAGAGGGAAGAGAGTGGGCCATGAAGAGCTCCCACTTAAAGCTCCCCCCCAACACCTGATGGTGTGTATGTGTGTGTGTGTGCATGGTGAGCGTGAGGGGGGCACTGGCTGTTGCAGCTGAGGCTTAGCAGTCGAAATGCATGGAGAGGTATTTGCTCTGGAAGAGAGGATGCTGGGTCACTCGGGAGACTTGAGTCAGTGCTTGGCCTGAGCATTAGCAGCCCTGTAGATGCAGGTGAGGTATACCTGGGCAGAGAGTTGAAGTTACTGTGCTCTTGAGGCAGCAGCTGATCTATAAGGAGTAAGATGTATCGTAGAACCAGAGACCACACAGCAGTCATAAGATGACAAAACCTAATTCTCTGCACCTCTCTCACAAGCTAGGGGAAGTTCTAGTGGGGTCCAGGGCTCAGCACTCTGAGCTATAGGACATGGTCCCAGGTGGATATGGGAGATGTACGAAAAAGATTGACTACAGCGCAATGATCCTGATCTGCAACAACCAAACATGACCGCAACTCAAACACACAAGTAAAGCCAAGGTCTCCAGGCAGCGTCATCATGTCGCGTGGGTCGAATGTTGCGTCGGGCACCATCACTGCAACCTCGGTTTCAGACATGTAATGGGGCATGTTGCATGGAATGTGCTGTCATGACATGCAGTGACAACACACACTGCCTGGAAGACGTCAGCTGAGACCTGACACTTGGGTATTCCACAAACTGCAGTGTTTCTAGACCACAGGGTTTTCTGTCCTCACAGAAGCATAGCTCGTTACAGAAAACAGACTTGTGATATCTCCCGCCATCGTCCCAGCGTGTGAGCATCAATTTAATACATCTTCGGGTTGTGTTGTCATATTGCTCAGTCTTAAGTATTGCTGTTGGAATTATTGACTTGGGTTTCCTAAGACACCATTCAGTGATTTTTGGCTTAGAATACCTAGCTACTTCTGAAATGGCCTTAAAAGTTCTTTTTTAAAATATATATATATATACATATATATATATGTATATATATATTATTATTATAAATAAGTACACTGTGGCTGTCTTCAGACGCACCGGAAGAAGGTGTCAGATCTCATTACGGGTGGTTGTAAGCCACCATGTGGTTGCTGGGATTTGAACTCAGGACCTTCGGAAGAGCAGTCAGTGCTCTTACCTGATGAGCCATATCATCAGCTCAGCCTTAAAAGTTCTTATGCCATTTTTTCAATGTACTCACCCAAGATGAAATTCTCAGCATGGACAATTATAAAATGGAAATATCAACCAACTCTGGATAGTGTTTAGAACGCTCTATGCTGCACCAAGAACTTGGCCAGGATTTTTTTTTTTTTTATGTAAAATGAAAGAGGTACATCCATCTCATAGCCTGCAAATTTGCATTCATATTTTATAACCATCAAAATTATAAACATTTACCAAATAATTGTTTTAAATAAATTTCCTTATGATTCATCATCAGCAAAAGCTTGACATATACTTTTTACACTTTTATACCCAAAATTGCATAAAATTATCTCAGGGCACAAAGGCCCACAAGTAGAGAAGGTTTAAGAATTGCTAATTTGCAGCCTTCTTGGCTGGTTGGGGGACCTGCACTATGAAATAAAAGATATCTCCTTGGCCTTTGTATGCTCTAAAAGAAAAAAAAAATCGTTCCGTCTTTATATTCTGTTTCCTGAGCTATCTGTTAAGGGCCCTCTTTACTTGGTCAGACAAGTACCTGCCTAACACAAAGTAGGAGATCAACTGATATATGTCTGTGGCTGGATGGAGAGATGAATGAATGAGTGAATGAATGAATGAATGAATGAATAAGCAGTAGAGTTGGAGACAGCTGTACTCAAATTATACACATGTAAGAAAAATCACCCCATCCATGTGTGCAGGGTTTGTACGTTACATTTCAACAATCCCAGGCAGAAAATGAATTGGAGAGAAAATAAAAACTGGGGTTGGGATATGGGTAAAGGCCTGCCCACACGCACCGACACAAGGAAATCTCTCAGAGCTTCTCTTGGCTGCCACGGAGACCCCAAAGGGGACACGGGAGGTGCATTGGTGGCCAGATTCAGGGATGGAATTGCTGCTGGCCCCTGAAGCCCAGGCTCCAAAGTTTGGACTCGTGTTTGTTTGAGCAGCATGATGCTCTCCCAAAGACTCCAGGAGGCAGTACGGCATTGGAGATAAGGCTCCGGTTTGGAAGCAGAAGATCTGGACCATGTGTGTGGTACCCAGTGCCCGCCAAGGGTGGGAGGAGACGGGGTGGTGGAAGGCCTAGCCTCCTCAGAGCATGAGGCTTCTCCGTCTGTGGACTGGAGATAACACCTCCCGCTAGAAAAGGCTTGGGGAAGCTTTGTGCTCAGTGAATGGGGAGGGCTACCAGGCACCTGGAGCCAGATATAGGCCTCTTAGTCGGCAGCTGCTATAGAGCTCTGCCTGTGTCTCTAGTCAATTTCCAGCCCCTTAGCCCAAGAGAAAGCATGAACCACAGTCACCAGGGCGTGGCCTCCAGAAGAACTTTTGGATCCCTGTTTTGTTATGTTCTGTGTCCCCAGTGAAGCCTAGGCTAGCCGGTCCTATCTCCTTCCTGGCTGCTCCTCTCGAGATGCAGCCAAGTCGGCCTGCCATATATTTACTGTATTCTAAGTCCATTGCCTTCTCTCTGGTCCAGACTGCCTGGATCTCATTAGCATCCCTCCACGAACGGCTTCTCCCAGCCAATGGGTATCTGAGAAGGTAATAATACCAGTTTCATAAAATATACGTGTCTGTGTGTATGTGCACATACAGGCGTAGGTGCATGAATGCATGCAGGCGTGCATGTGTGTGCACGCACGCGTGTGTGTGCAGGGTGAGGCAAGGGTTGGAATGATCAGACTCAGGAGCAATGCTCAGGGCTCAGTTACCTGTGCTGCAAGGGATGTGTCTTCTTCAGACTCACTAACCACACTATGCCTCAAGGGTGGGCAGGATGGCTGCTCCTTCCCTGGAAACAACTTCTCAGAGGGAGGACCCCAGTAGGCTGTCCCCCCCCCAGTCCCCCGTGATCACACCCCCACTTTGCTTAAAAGCAGTGCTTCAAGGAGGCCAAGAGGCTCCAGTGGCCTGCTACTGTTGTTGTTGCTCTGTGGTGCCAGAGATGGAACCCAGAGCCTCTCTCATACTGAGTCATGTACCATGACAGCAGAAGTGACCTTTTCCAGCATGTGGTTGTTAACCTATTCCGCATGAAGAAATTTAAGTTTAACTTACCACAAAGACTGACGCTCTCAGCTCGGGTGGACTGGAAAGCTAGACTAATCATCCCACCCAAAGATGACCGCAAAGAACAAAAGTACTTCCTACAGTGAAGACCCAAGCAGCAAACAGCGTCCCTGGGCCGTGGAAATGAGCCAGAGGAACCTGTAATGGCCTCCATACAATACTCCGAGACTTCCCAGGTTGCAATGCAGAGACCGGAAGTTGGGCAGAGCCTGGGGGATACCCTGAGTTGAGATGGAATTCAGAAGTAAGACTGACAACTAAACCAGGAGGCAGAGGTGCGTAGACTTGTGAGTTCAAGGCCAGCCTGGGATATATAGCAAGGAGCCAGCCAGGGCTGCACAATTAGACATACATACACACATACATACATACATATGTACGTACGTACGTACATACATGGGAGGGGGGACCCTAACAACTAAAACTCACCAAACCACGTGAGATAGCTCCATCGCTTCTCAGAAGAAAGCCCTAGAATATTCATAGGAGTATAATAACATTCTCACACTCAATGAAGTAAAATGTACAGGCTCTTAAGAGAGATCAGAACGGCCAGGCTTAGCCAGGCATAGTAGCACACACTTGCAATATCAGCACTCAGGAAATGAAAGTAGAAGGATCATGAGTTCAAAGCCACCCTGGGCTACCTACTTAGGAGGGTTCCATCCCAATAACGCAAAACAACAGTAAGAAGGCAGCAGATAGCAAGATAAAACATTACCACTGAAGATGAAAATAAAAGAAAGGACATTAAAATAGCTATTATAGTGACCGTGTGAAAAGCTAAGTCAGGGGAGAGCAATATGAAAAACAAAGAAGTATGAGATGGAACAGAATTAGTAAATAAAATTAACAGCAGCGTAGAAACAGTGCAGAAGGAAAAGATGAGTGAGCTTGAAGATGTTGAAATAAACCGTGCGAAATGAAGCAGTGCTCCAGCTGCTTTTCTGCTGCTATAATAGAACTCTGACCAAAGGCAAGACAGGAGTGGGAAGGGCTCACTGGCTTCCAGATCCAGGTAATAATCCATTGCTTTGATAAGTCAGGGCAGGAAGCGGAGGCAGGAGCCATGGAGAATGCTGCATGCTGGCCTGCTCTGTCTTACTTACCTACCTCTTTATACAGCCCAGGATCTTCTACCAGAAGAATAGTGAAGAACCACTCACTGTCGTTGGCAATAAAGAGCCAAGATGGTCCCTCACAGACGTGCCCACAGTCCAACCCCATCCAGGCAATTCCTCAACTGGGGCTTCTCTGA
The DNA here is from genome assembly GCA_019843815.1 of Montemys delectorum. Classification (NCBI taxonomy): domain Eukaryota; kingdom Metazoa; phylum Chordata; class Mammalia; order Rodentia; family Muridae; genus Montemys; species Montemys delectorum. The sequence goes on along the minus strand of JADRCD010143612.1, from coordinate 5,498 downwards.
AATAACTGTAGCCTTTGGGAAGGTGGCAACTGAGGGCACAAGGACACTGAATATAAACAGAACATTACTATTCCTAAAACCCAAAAACCTGAAACAATTCACTGTATAAGAAACCAGCGTCCTGGACAAAAATCTTGCTCTGAAGTATAGGGTGGGCCTGACACAGCTATGAGCACCTGTCAGTTCCATCTCTCTGAGCTCCCACCTTCTCGATGTCAATCAAAATATTCTCCCCAGAAGAACGAACGGTTTTTGATTTGAGCTACTCCTGGTTTCACACCGAATTTGACTAAAACACTCTTCCATTTCCCCGCCCCACCTCTCAGTGTAATACGAGGCGAGAGGCAGATTCAGGGAGACGAGCAGTTATGTAACAGGCCCCCATCGATGTAATGCTGTACCACACAAAACGCCATCCCTCGTAAGTGTTCTTACCGAATTAGCGCCATTTAACATGCGTGTGTGGCCAGGGGGGACGTAAAATCTATCAGCGAGAACAGGAAAATGACTCCGGAGAACCTCTGAGCTCTGTGGGCTGCTGCTCAGTGCTGCGGTTCTGCCAGAGACAATGACGCGGTTTACAATTTACAACAAGGTTTGGGGATACACAGCCCAACGTTTGACTTAAAAATACCAGGAGCAGATGGGGCAGACCTCGAACTAGACCTCGCCCACATGCAGAGGGCGTTACACACAGTCCCCCTGTCTAAAGGCATCAATCATACCAACAACCCACAGACAGAAATGTAGGAGCTGCACATGGGTGACCCACATGACTGACAGACAGGAAGTCAGCTCCCTCAGCCAGATCACGGCGAAGGATGTATGCTGTCTCTGGCTATGCTCTCTCTTTTGTTGCGTGTGTGCGTGTGTGTGCGTGTGTGCATGCATATGTGCGTGTGCGTGTGTGCGTGTGTGCGTGTGTGTGTGTGTGTGTGTGTGTGTGTGTGTGTGTGTGCAGAGAGCACATGCCCTCAAAGGGCAGAGGCATTGAATCTCTCTCCCTGGAGATAGTGTTGCGGGTTGTCATGAGCTATCTGACAGGGTTTTGAGGAACTGAGCATGGCTCCTCTCCAAGTGCAAGACAAAGTTCTCGACCACGGGGCCATCCTCCAGCCTTTGTAGCTGCTTTCTCTTTGGGGAGATCTATGCCCAAGCTATTCAGTAGGCACACAGAGTGATGAAATTGTGCCACAGAACTCCAAGGAACTGGAAAGTTAAGAGATATATCCCTGTCCACTCTACCCCACCCTTCAGTCGTACACACTGAACGTGAGTAAATTCTCTACTCAGATTGGTAAAAATTATGACAGACTATAAGGATTCGAGACCCAGATCCTTTATTCTCTCTGTCTCTCTGTCTTTCTCTGTGAGGGAGAGTTTATATATTTACATGTGTGTTTTGTGTGTGTGTGTGTGTGTGTGTGTGTGTGTGTATGTGAGAGAGAGAGAGAGAGAGAGAGAGGGTTGAAGTGTAAGAGAGCATTTGCATGTGTGTTTCTGTTGGTGTATGTTATATATATATTTGGGAGAGAGTCTACATATGTATGAGTTTTCTTTTGTGTTTTTGCCTGTATATGTGTGTGTGAGACTGGGGGGGGGGGAGAGAAATCATGCTATCATCCTAAGGAAAAGTCATTCACATCCTTGGAGATAGGGTCTCTCATTGGCCTGGAGCTCAGTAGTTAGTCTAGATTGGCCCAAGGACCCTCCTGTTCCTGTGCTCCCAGTGCTGGGATGGCAAGCCACACACCACTCCTGACTTTTTTTTTTTTTTTCATGCATTCTGGCAATCATACTTGTGACCTCCTCAGCTCCCAGACCTGGATTCTTAACATCAGGGCTTCCTCCAGGTGGCTCCGGAACATTTGGCAAGCTTCTGCCCCAATCAAGGCCTTCGTTTTCCTCCTCAGTAAACCAAGTGGAAGACAGAGATGCCTCCAAGGCCCGTCCGGCCCTACGTTCCCCTCAATCTGTCCAGCTTCAGATCACCTCCCACCAAGACTGCCGACTTTCCCAGGCTCATTGGCCTCAAAAATGATGATTTCCATTGAAGAAGTTTCCTTCTAGTTCCCGAGGAACTCCAGCTTCCGTAGCAGATGGTAACGGCTACAAAAGCAATAAAGAAATTAAGTAAGCTCAAAGATGGTAACTAAGAGAGAAGAGCAAGATTGGCCAGAGATAAACGGTTATAATCTGCTTATCGTCAGTTGCAAGTTGGCTGTATTTCCCCTCATCTGGGTATTAGTGTGATGCTCCGAGGAGGAGAGATCCAGGGGGAACAGGATAGATTGCAATGGGCACAGTGGCCTGGAGCAGAGTGGGGACCATCCTATTGTCCCAATGGGAACTTTTTATGTAGTCGTTGCTGCTTAGCGCTGTTTATGGGAACACTCTATAGTTGCTGCTTAGCGCTGTTTAGAGGACCTGCTCCAGAGGCCCAGCAATTTTTTTCAGATCTGTGGTTAATGTGGAGAATGTACTCAGCTTCTCAAAGGAATTATGACGCCTACTGAAAGAGCTGCAAACCAAGAGGTCTCTTACAACGTCAAGGTAGGTAAAAGGCAGTGTCAGAAATGGCTGGTGGGATTCCCCAGCCCCAGGAGGGTCAGGGGCTCTTCTCGTTCTGAGTGGGGATCAGAAAACTCACCTAGCTTTTCATCTAGCCTGGCTTGGCGGAGTGGCTCCCATTTTAAAACAAAACAAAACAAAACAAAACGAGGAAACGGGTCCTTCTGCTCCACATGCAGGGGTGAGAACCGTCTCAGGGAGTGTGTTCCGCAGGTTCTCACAGGGACCCAGAAATCATCCAGGAAAGAATAGGAAGTCCAGGTGTGCCTCTAACAACAGACTCACTAAAGCTGCGTGCGTCTGGACCAATGGAATAAGGGATGTCCTGACCACGCCCCGATAAGGATGAGCAGTCAGTGCAGGGGCTCTCTCACAGGTGCCCCCGCGCCCCACCCAGCTCCACTTGGACAACCAGCAGCGACATTAGTGAGAACCAACCAGGAAGGAGAGAAAGGTGGGAAGGGCAGGAAACGGAAGGGGGAGGGAGGGAGCTCGTTAGCCACTGTGGACTGGCAACGCCTGAAGACAGTTTTTAAAAAGTCTGAGAAGGCTGAGGCTGGGATGATGGCTCAGTCAGACCAAGTGCTGGCGGGCGGAGACAGATGCCTGAGGCCATGTCCCAAAAACAGGATGGCTAGGAGATGGGAGGCAAGGACCCTGTCCCAGAAAAAAAAACACCCACCCACACAAACTCAAAATAAATAGTTATTAAATAAATAAATTGGAGGAGACTATAGGGCTGGGACCCTGGGGGTGGAGACTCCTAGTGTGGGTGTGGCTGGAGGTACCAGCCTAGGTGTTGTACCTCTCTGTGGATCTTGTTTGAAAGGTGCAATTTCTGTCTCTAACCCTAAACGTAGGGAAATTAAATCATACATCTTTGTTTTAGAGTAACTGTTGAAGTTGTGTAGCTGACGGTGAATATTAGATGCAATAGTGGTAGAAGATTGCTTGTTGAGGTAAGGTCTGTCATCCTAGCACGCGTGGAGGGCTGAGGGCCAGCCTCGGCTCCAGCAACCCTGAACTCTGCTCATTGGCTGGAGTCAGGAACTCCGCCCATTGGCTGGAGTCAGGAACT
>JADRCD010143597.1:0-22243 GCA_019843815.1 Montemys delectorum | reverse complement strand
TTTTTTTTTCTTAAATTTCTACTGTCCAAAACGCACACTCCATGAATTAACTTGACTTTTGTGTAAAACATATTTATGTTTGAGTCCCAGCTTTGTCATGTACTATGAAATTATAAGCTATATACCAATTAAATTAAATCCCTAACACCAATTAAAAATACTCTAAAAGAAAAGCCAGTGACACCTATAAGCATTGGCCAAATATATGGGACAAAACCGTGCTTTGTCAGTTATGGCGGTGGTATTTGAATAAGAACTTGGCAGTCAGGAACCCTTTTCCTTTCAGGAAAAATATCCGAATCTGTTTAGGTTTACAAAATGGGAACATCACCAGGAACATTAGTAGTAAAAACAGAGAATTTTCTCTGGGAAAATAGAAAATCCTACTCCCAACAGTCTAACAGTAGACATCCGAGAGAAGGTCAGACAAGAACTACAAGCAATTGTCAAAATCATAGAGATATGATGTGGTACAAGCAGTATGGCTGGAGATGAACTCTTTTATCACAGAAATCATAGAATCAGACTGGAGGAGAATATTAAGAACATACAGGTGTGTCTTTAACAGACCTATGGTAGGGCATGCAGAACACAGCACTAATCTAAACACCAGACTCCCCACCCAAATGGAGAGGCAACTTCTTACTGATTTGCTGGAGTCCACTAAGGTTGGCAATTGTTGGTAATTTTATAGTTGCCTTGGCATGGTTTTGAAGATTTATCTTTCTTCTTTTGTGAAAATATCCTGGCTTTGTTTTTAGAAGGCTAATCAACAGCTGCTTAGCCTGGGAACTACTGAGTTTCTTTTGTGAATGCATCCTGTGCAGTCTAGCCTATAATCCATCTGGGCCTAGTGATAAGGCTGATGGTATTGGTATGCCAGCTGCTGAAGTTGCTGAAAGAGAAAACACAGCCCATGCTTTCAGTGGACAATTGAGATGTCCACATGCAGAGCTGATGTAGAAATTCTGGCCACAAAGGGGCAAGGTACAATATAAAGACAGAAATGCCAAGGCTCGTATCCTTTCCTGTCACCCATAAATGCCTGAAAACCCAAGGGAAGACTCAACAAAAGTGGCCTTTGGATTCCTATCTCAGGGTGACAATTGTGGTGATGAAAACCGTGACCAACAACAACTTAGTGACAGAAGGGCTTATTTGGCTTACATATCCTGAATCAGAGTCCAGAGAGAAGCCAAGGCAGGAACTGGGACCAGGCAGGAACTTGGAGGCAGGAGCTGATGCAGAGACCATGGAAAAGCACTACTTACTGGCTTGCTCCTCATGGCTTGCTCAGCCTGCTTTCTTATAGAACCTAGGACCACCAGCCCAGAGGTGGCACTATCCACAATGAGTGGGCCTTCCCCCATCAACCACTGATCAATGAAATGTCCTACAGGACTGCCTGCATTCCAATCTTCTGGAGGTATTTTCTCAATGAGCTTCCCTACTTTGAAATCATTATAGCTTGTGTTAAGTTAACATAAAAATATCTAGCACAGTCCCTGAAAAATAATTTTACAACTGTTACCAGAATCTATTGGCTATGGGGTATTTGTAACAAAGCCAGTAAAACACAATGTATCAACATGCTGTGTGAGTTCCAAAATCAATTGTTTTCAAGTGAGTTAAAAAAACAAGCAAAGCTAGAAGGTTAATTTGGGGGGAAGAGTAGGGGAAGGTCATTGTTGTTGTTGTTGTCATTGTTGTTGTTGTTATTCATCAACTCAGAATAGGCAGTTTGTGGCTAGTTGGAAGGTAAAGGCACACTGATCAGAGTAGCTCTGGAAACTAGGCAGCATATTCATGGTTGGCAATATGCAAAAGAACTATATGAAAGATGGGGTCATGAGCTGTGGTCATGTGCTGAAGCAGAATCTCCTGGAGGAATGAGAAATATGGTTGCCATTCTTAGTAGTTATATCAAAGAAAATGTAATACTGAGCAGGAACTACAAGAACACAGTTAACCAGCTGGCTACACAGTGTGTCACCTAAAACCCAAAGATATACTTGACTCAATATACATTGCGTACATGCAAGATGTCTACAGCCAACTGATTGGTTCTGGTCTGAATTTTTTAAAGGGGATGAAGTGACTCTAGAGCAGTGGATCTCAACCTTTCTTATGCTGCAACCCTTTAATACAGTACATGTTGTGATGATTCCCCCTAAAATATTAAATTATTATTTACTGCTACTTCATAATTGTAGTTTTGCTGTTGTTATAAATCATAATGTAAATATGTCATAAGCAGGATATCTGAAATCTGAAATGCAACCTTTGTAAAGGGTGGTTCAACTCCCCAAGAAGTTGCAACTCACAGGATGTGAACCACTGCTCTAGAGTAAATGATGACCAGACAGAAATTCTACTATTAAGAAAAAAGATTTCGGGCTGGTGAGATGGCTCAGTGGGTAAGAGCACCGCCTGCTCTTCCAAAGGTCCCGAGTTCAAATCCCAGCAACCACATGGTGGCTCACAACCGCCTGTAATGAGATCTGTCACCCTCTTCTGGTGGATCTGAAGACGGCTACAGTGTACTTGTTTATAATAATAAATAAATCTTTAAAAAAAAAAAAAAGAAAAAGAAAAAAGATTTCAGAAAAAGTATTCTGTCACAATTCGAATCAATGTGATAGTTTTTAGTATAGTCTCCTTCCATGGAAGGTTAAGTAAATAAATAGTGATAGCTGAATTTAGGAAAAGTTTAAATATCTCTTGTAGAATCAAGCCCTTTTATTCAATTTCTGGAAAATTCATTAATGAGGTAATTTTTCAGTGACACTAGACTTTCTCATATGATTTGCTCTCTGGAATACATAACATAAAAAAACAAATGGTGTCAGCTTCTTCTATTAGGATAGAATTTAAAAGATTTTAGTTTGTTCACATTAACTGACAACCTTGACCAGTTTAAGAACATTTTCATCACTCAAAAAATAAACTGCACTTCAGAGATCATTTAGCTTATAAAGAGCATGCCTTACAAGCACAAGGACCTGAGTTCAATTCTCAGAACCTTATATACACACATACACACGTACACGTACACACACACACACACACAGAGAGAGAGAGAGAGAGAGAGAGAGAGAGAGACAGAGACAGAGACAGAGACAGAGACAGAGACAGAGAGCTGAGTTTAGTGATATATACTTTTAATATCAGTTTAGAGAAAGCAGAAACAGGAGAATCTCTGAGGCTTACCTTAATTGGTGAGTCACAGGTCCCAGAGAGACACCCTGTTTCATAACACAAAGTGTAGTGGTAAATAGTTAATCTACTCTGTGATGCTAGCCAAGAACTCTAGATTCATGAATGAACGTCGTACACATGCAACCTTTATATTTAATAGCCTTGCCTAGCTCAAATGGCTGGGCACTTCCAAATCTCTCCTCAGCTAGCACACACTCCCTTCTGGTATCCCTGAGTTAACATATTCTAAATCTTTATCTTTGCTGCCCTGTTTCCTACTATGCAGCCTTCCCATGAGGCTGCTTTTCCTTTGCACCTACATTTTGGTCCTCTCACCCTCTTCTCCTTCAAGATGTGGTTTGTTCTATGCCCCTCTCATGTCAGAATCCCCTCTTCTTTCTGTTTCTTGCCCAGAAATCCTAAAAGTCCTGCCTCTGTCTCCCTGCCCAGCCATTGGCCAATAGCTGTTTATTGATCAATCAAAAACTGTGCACAGGGACCCTCAGTGTCTGGACATGTAGACTCCCTTGTCATTTTGAGAGCCAAATTAAGATAACACATTAAAAACCAATCTTGAGAATGCCTTCTAACCTGTATGTGCACTTGCACATATGTGTGTATGTGCACACATGCAGTCTTTCGCACACAAACATAATCATAAGTAGTACTCTCATTCTCTCCACCCTTCCCATTAACCCGATGTAATTATGTATCTACACATTGTCTCTTCATATTTTTATATCTATTTAAGCATATGGATATCTCTTTATTGTTCCTAACTACACTTATGTCAACATCTACCTAACTGCTTCTTGCTGCTAACCAGCCAGAGTTATGCTGCTCTAACCTCTACAGTTGAACTCAGTTTTCTCAGATCTTATGTATCTTTCTTCTTATGAAATGTGATATCATGAAGTTGTTGTCTTTCTCTAGACTAGTCTACTTAATATTATGTTCTCCATATATATATGTGTATACATATATATATGAGTATCTTTAAGCCCAGGTCCTATTTTGAGTCTTAAAGTCAATTTTAATTTCACACTAAAACATCCAAATTTAAAAAGAAAAAAAAAGAAAGAATATTTTATAACCTCTCATTACCCACTGTTGTAGAGTGAGTCTGAAATATCCCAAACGTGATCATGTTTTAAGTTGTCTACTATTTTGGCTTTGGAACCTTTAGGAGGTGGATCATAAATGTAGATCACTGAGATGAGCCTTTGAAGGTTTTGGGCCATCTTGAGTCCAGTGCATTCCTGCTTCCTTGGCCACATGACATGAACAGTCACTTACCGCAAGTTCCTGCTACTATAAACAACTGTTCTGCTATGACTTTTCCACTGTTGGACAGTAACTCTCTAAAATTATGAGCAAAATAAAATTTTTCCCTTAAATTGTTTCTACCAGGTATTTTTGTCATGCTAACACAAATGAGACTAATGTAGCCACTAATTCGAGATCTAGTGAAAAAATAGTTTTTCTTCTGAAACACTTAAATGGGAATTTAAAACAATACATATTTGTATATTCTCTAGTAAATTCCAATTACTTAGAATGCATTTGAATAATTGCCTTTTAATATTTATAGAAACCATATGAGATTGTCAGGCTGGATATTTTTACTATTATTATTACAATTTCTACTTTTACAAAGGGAAACCTGAAGAGCAGCTATTAATGTACCACTACAATTTGACCAGAGTGGTAGAATGGGGTAAGATGTCTAGCCAGAAAATTATTGAATACTATAAACCATAAACAGCAGGAATCAAAAGAGCTTAGAATTTATGCATCAAATCACTGACCAAAAATTCTCCATGGTTATGAATAAATAGGAAAGAATGACAACTTTGTGATCTGCCTGGCATAAAATTTCAATGAATTGAATTTCTTATTTGGAGGAAAAAAAAACCTTTTTTAAAATGAATATTTATTAGACAGTGTCTAAAACGTCAGATGCCACAAAGTGACTAAAGAAGAGTAAAACAGACAGTTGTCATTAATTTGTCTTTATGGCTGATTCATGAGGCAAGGAATAATCTCAGTACCATATAAAATTTTAATTAACCATTATATACTTTAATCAGAATAGCTATCAATATTATCTGTCAAGGACCAGCCTCAGCTTGGAGAGAGGTTCCTGAGGAATTGGTGTTTGGGAGTGACAATAGGACTCAAAGTCATTTGTATGGACAAGTTGACAGCTCTGTGTTCTGCTTGAGGTGGCTCTCTAGAAATCTATATGGATAGGTTAACTCTTACATACCAGAACCCAGTCTTTTATTAACATATCAATTCAATCATTATCCCAGGATCCCTTTTGATTATCCCACTAATTAGCATTTTATGACATTCGCCCCTTGATTCTTAGGAGGAGATAGCAAGAACATTTTTTTAACATAGCAAATGAACTTAGAGATCTATTTGCCTTTGTAAATATAAACAGTAAATTTAGCTGAGTGAGATCCCATCCTGAGATTATCATTTCCACCTCACCTGGACCTAAACTCCCTCTGCGCAAGGCTGACCTTGAACTCAGGAATCTGCCTGCCTTCGTAAGCACAAACACTAAACTTAGCTGGGTAGGAACTTGCCCTAAAACCACCATTCCCTAAATGTCGTATCTCTTTTCTTAATATCTTTCTGACAACCAGCCTCATTAAAGCAGCTGTCTCTGTCCTTTTAGGTCCCTGAAGCCCCTCATACAATTCATATTGCACCCTTACATTTTACATAGTTGAGAAATTACGTATTCTTGAACTCATGTTTTCAGAGTTCTTTCTCACAGCCTTTAGGGCTGTCCTGAAGGTCATAATTTGACATTTTGCTGAGGAACACTCTCACCTCCAAGTCTCATGCTGTTCCTAATTATCATGGAGTCAATAACCTTAACATAGATATTCCTCCTTTGAGAACATGCAAATATGTGCATTATTATACAAATAAGCCTATAGTGGCGGTCCATTGCCTGCCAGCTTTGCTCCAGGGGAGACCAGAACTGTGTCACACCATCCCTTCTGTAGCTGTGCAGGACTTGGCAATTGCCACTGAAACCACTAAGTCCAATTGTCTATAAAAGTTCACCCACTCCACAAATATTTACTAAGTGCAGTAAATATAGGATTATTGTAAAGATGTACAGCAGTGTACAGAAAAAAAAAAACAATCTCTGATCTTTTGAGACATTTCCTCTAACAGTATCAATAATAAAAAATTAACAATGATGAAATTGTCGTTAAGAATGGATCTGGACCAGAGGGGAGGTGGGAGATCTGGAAAGAGTGGAGGGAAGGGAAGCTGTGGTCAGGATGTATTATATGAGGGAAGAGTCTATTTTTCAATAAAAAGAAGTCAAAGGGGTAGGCAGAAGATCTCTCTGGTGAAGAGACTTATTTGAGGAGCCTCCGTATTCCACTGTTTACCAGGATCCAAGCTGCTTTACTGTCCCCTTTCACCCATGATGGTCTCAAATGTAAAATAAGCCTTTCTGTCCTAAAGAAAGGAAAAAAGTAAAAGATGAGATATTAGTAAAGAGAATGTATAAGCAGAATATCCAAACATGACTACAAAAGGCTTGAGAAAGGAGTATGCTTGGCATGTAAAAATAAAAATCTTCTTCTCATCAGGCTGTTGCTGGAACAGGACTAGGCTGGCTGGGTAGAAGAAAGAAATGAAAGAGGGTTTAAGGAAGTGGTTCTGTTAGTAAAGTGCTTGTCAAGCAACCATGAGGACTGACTTTGATCTCCACATAAAAGAACTGTGTTTGAGACAGGAGGTTTGAATCCCAGTACTGGGGGAGTAAAGACAGTCATATCCCTGAGGCATGGTGGCCATCCAGCCTAGCATCCAATCTACCCCAACTAGACACCTCATACTGGCAATAAATCCATCAGTACCAGAAGTAGATTGCCTCTTTTTGTATTGTTGATCAGTGGAGTCATATAGAATCCCAAACATTACAGGCTATTGCCGCTGCTCCTGGCTACCCTCCAGAATTTAATAGTAAGGATTCTATTACTAAAGACACCACATACTTGAGCTTTTGGAGATATCAAGATGGCACTCACCTGGAAGGTACATTCTTAGTGGATAGCTTTCATGGTGCTGGGAGCGCTATTCATGCTTAGGAGGAGAAAAGTAGCCCTTAATCTCACTCAGATTTGAACAAGGAAATAGTGTCATTAAAATTATGGGAGCGATCAACCACTTTCTGATTGGATCTAAGACATACTACATGAGATGGAGTCTATACCTGGCATCGTTAAAGAGGCCAAATAACTTATGGGTAAATAGGTCATTAGCTCTACAGGCCAACTCAATACTATTTTTTGGGTAAGCTAACATAGTCTTAAAATGACTCCTAATGATTTATTACTATACCCGTAGCTCAAAGCATCTCTCAACCCTCAGAAAAGTAGCTTCTTATTGCAGTAGATAATACTCAGAAATACATCTTATTGGTCAATATGCAGAGAATAAGAGATTGTGGAATGTTCAGCCTTATATAGGACACACATAACACACACACACACAAACACACACACACACAGCTCAAGAATCTCTGATAAAGAGGGATCAGAAAGACTGTAATGTAAAAGGTGATGGATAAACATCAAGGAAATGATATTTTCCAGACAAAACAAGGAAGTTACACATTTGAATTACCATCAATTATGACACTATTTACAAGATCTGCACAAGCTCCAGCCAGACAAAAATACTACCATAGAAGAGAGAGAGGAGCATAAAATACAACACTTAGCTGTGGAACTGGAAGAAAAGTCAGCTTATTTTAACGATATAACCCTCATAAGTAATCACATGTCTGGACAAGTTCCATTTCCCAAGACAAACTACACAACAAAAAGTAGATTTGATAGGGAAATAAATTTTAAAAATAAGAAAAAAGCCTCAAAGTTCAGTGAGAAAGGATAGGAGGTTGGAGAGATTGGAGAGAGGTTGGGGGATAGTGACAATGAATATGTTAAAAGCACATATTATAAACTTTTCAAAGAACTAATAAAAATATTGTTTAAAAAGAACATTTCACAACAAGGTAAGTGTTCAGCCAAGTGCAGACACAACTTATAGAATGATGGAATACATTATAAACTAAATATACAGTTATTTTTTAATTAAAGAACACAATTGGAAGAAAAGAAAAATAGTTCTAGTAAAAAAAAAAAATGAGCACTGAAACAAAATAAATATTTCTTGAAAGATATAAAAGTGACCAAGCTTTTAAAATTCAGATGAAAACATGTACAGAAACTGAGAAATGACATACAATGTTGTCCTCTGGTCTCAATATATGTGCATGCATGTGCTCATGCACACACACACACATACACACACACACACACACACACACACACACACAAACTATATGTATAAACAAATGCACACATGTATACACTCTGAATACACATATGTATATACACAATGCAAATACATACACTCACACAAACACACAAATGCACACACACAATAGAAAAATGAAGGATCGTGTGTGATAAAGATTCCTAAGCTCTAACAGGAGCAACTGGAATAAGCTCTAATATGCGCATTGTTAAAGCTGGTCACAGAGAAGCCCTAACCATTGTAACAAAGTGTTCCCACTTCATCATTAGCCTTTTAATACTCTCATTTCATTCATACACTAAGAAAAACTCAGGAAACTTCCCTACCACCTCCACCACCACCAATAGAAAAATCCCCATACTGAAAATTATGTTTAAATATACATATCAAGATCAAGTTATTGTGACTCATTCCAGCAGAAGTGCATTTTCCCACTCCTAGGTTTAGAAGTTAGCAATCTTGTGCTGACACAGCAGTGATATAATTTTACCAACATTTTCCACCACTTAAGGGTCACATGGCTGCTCCACATCAATCTGCCACTCTCAAGAGCCACTCAAAATCCAAGGACAGAGGAAAATAAAAGACCCAGGGTGAAATTTAATCCTATTGGTTAGCTAAATTGACACAGTATCTAAATATATGTGTTCATAGACAATTTTCTCTCTCAGTCTTATTGAGAAAAGCCTCTTTCTAGTGAGCTTGGAGGAATTCAGAGTTTATGGATTCACCAGGTGCTGAGAAAAAGTGACATTTGATGTTCATCCTTAAATAAGACATTTTTATCAGCCTCTGCAATGCCCAGGGGACATTAATAAGAAAGGGCATGGAAAGATTTTTAAGAGCTCAAAGCTAAAAGGAAGGGCTGTGATATCCATCTGAAAAACATGTAGCCATTGTCATCTCATTATATGTGGCAGCACAAGAACATATTCATCAAATGCTGTGTGAGAATCAAGGAAATACTCAGGGGCCCCTAATTCTCAATGCTGAGCTATTTCCACTGGATAGAATCAGGAAAACCGTAAGCCATTGCCTTCAATTGATGGTGATCCATCGTTCTTCTTCACTGCTTCAATGGATAGTCCTAATCTATTGGTCACATAGTTGTCCCTGATTAAACAAAATAAGTCTAATAATGAAATCAAATGTGCTTAATCTTGGAAAAGAGCAGATAATTGGAGGAGGGGGATTGTTAGGGGTAGAGGGAGAGAAGAGGCGGGAGAGAGTCAGCCAAAACTCATTATGTACATTTATAAAACTACCAAAAATTAACTGAGAGGTAGAGAGAGAGAGAGAGAGAGAGAGAGAGAGAGAGAGAGAGAGAGAGACTTGGAAGAAAAAGGGAGCAAAAAGGAGTAAAATATGAGGCTAATTTGATCTTTGTGGTCTTCTTCCCAAGGAACAAGAATCCCAGTCCGAACCTGAGACAAATATAGCAAAAAGGAACTGTAGTGTTCTACAAGACACTTGATTACTGATCTTCAAGACTATAATAAAAATAAGGAAGCACAAAGAGCCCTATCCCAGTGGCGAAGAACTAAAGGAGACATGCTGGCTATATGCTACGTGATATCCCTGATGAGACCCTGGAACGAAGAGAACTGTCAAGGAAAAGCTAACGGAATCTGAGCGAACTGAAGGAGTTTCCTCCACGACAGTAGGTCTGGTTTTGTACGTGCATTGTGACAGATTTGCTGTGCTTAATGAAGTGATTGGAATAAGAATGAACTCTATAGGCTCATATTATTTGAACGTTTGGTTCCAACTTAGTGAACTGTTTAAGAAGGATTCAGAGGTGTGGCCTTGAAAGTTTGTGTCGGGGGAGGAGGGGTGAGTTTGGTATCTTTCCACTCCAGCTCCCCTTCACTGAAGTACTACAGTTGTTGTGGGAATCTTCTTAATAATTCAGTATTACCCTGCTTCCGTCTTGTGAGTCAGATGTACAGTCTCAACTACGGTTCCAGTCCCATGCCTCACTACCTGCCACCATGCTTGTGGTCATGGACTAAGCCTCTGAAACAAATCACCAATTAAATGATTTTTGTATGTAGCCTTAGACAGGGTGTCTTTTAACAGCAATAGAACAGTAGCAAAGATATTAATATAAGGCCTTAACACAGGCAAAAAGAAGTAGAGTAGATAGACATTCTCCATATTGTCCTCACAAGATTTCTGTCAGCAGTCATTTTACTTTAAAAATATAGCCTAACTCTAAAAACTTTAAAAACTACCATGTAAATTTAGAGTTGCTGTCTAATCTGAACTGTATTCACCATTAATTCTTAAAATGTACTAAAATTACATGCTACATAGAATAATTCTGCTTGATCTAAGTAATTAGAACCCAAATTAAGATGCTTGAAATACAGGGCACCTCTTCTGCTTCCTCAGCTAGTAATGGCTTTCTCCATTGGAGTCCTCTTCCCATCAGTAAAAGAAGGAAAGCATGCCAGGCTTGACACTGGAATGTGGAGTTCTTCATCTTCATATCCTTCTTGTTAAATGCAAACACTGATGATTGTAGACCTCTGAAGATTGAATTATATAGTTGCTCCCTCTGCAGTCAGACAGCTCTGAGTCTAACTCCCACGGTATCTGTTCCACGGGATGACTCTTCTCATTTTTCTCATCTGGTTTTCTGGTTTTAGAACAGAGGTAGTAGCTTAACTCACTTCATGGTTTCATTGTGTCATGGAGATGAGACACTGTGCAGAAATCATTTCACACAGGATCTCAAGGAAAATATTAGCAATATTTTTGTCATTTCATTTTTAAATTTTATTATGCAAAGGAATTTGTGAAGATAATTCTGTCCATGCACATTATTTATTTTCAAATGTTCACTCCTTCTATTCTTCCTCCTTATCCCCCTTTTCCTTCTTCTTTCTGCATCCCTAATCATATACCTTCTTCATTTTCTATTTTTTATTTTCCTAGATTCTACATAGGAAAGGAAAGATAATAGTTATTTTTGTAGGACTGGCTTATTTGATGGTATATAATGGTCTCCAGTTAATATCTGTCAACTCTGTCTTCATTTTTACCAAATACTTCTGGTTCTACTTCCCTTTGTTATGGGTATGTGGTAAGGTTCACATTTTGACTTTATTTATTTATTTATTTATTTATTTATTTATTTATTTATTTATCTAGAAGGGGGTGTAGGAAATGTCTACAGGATTTTGAGACAAAATAATACATGTTAATTCTAGGACAGTCCTCTCCATTGTCTTGAAAGAGTCGAGTTTAAGGAGATGGCTAGACACTCTTGTCAGTGTCTGTCCTTGAGTAGAATCAGTGAGCAAGACTCTATTATTGGACTGCAGTGAATAGTGATCGCGGTGTAAGTCTTTAATATAAGCTCTGATATGGCTCAGTAGCTAAGAGTGCTTATCCTGAAAGCACGAGGCTGGAGTTCAAGTCCCCAGAGCCCATGTAAAAAACAGTGTGGTCTGTGCATATCTATAACTCCAGCTTTGGGGCGATGGAAACAAGAGCTCACTGTAGCTGCAATGGTGTGCTTTACTTTTAATGAGAAATTCTTTCTCAAGGCACTTAGCACAAGGAATAATAGAAGACACCCAACATTCTTCTCTAGCATCTACATTTACTCATAGACGCATACCTGCACACTCAAGTCTATGCACCACATACACATACAAGACAACAACCACACACACACACACACACACACACACACACATAATAACGCAATCCCAGCTGAAGAGATGGATCACTGATTAAGAGCATGGTCTTAATCACTCTTATTGCAGACAACCCAAGTTCAGTTCCCAGTACCCATGTCAGGAGGCTCACAACTGACTGTAGCTCCAGCTCTAGGAAGATTCGATGCTTCTGGCCTCTGCAAACATCTACACTCATGTGCAGACTCACAGATTCTGACTAGCACACATACAGAAAGGCACACACATACGTACAATTAAAATAAAAGTAGATCTGAAATATTTTTATTCAAAAAAGGAAACTATTTTAATTCTTATGCCACTGAGGTGTGAAAAGTATAATCTATTCAAGAGCACTTGATGTCCTTGGTTTTCATATTAAGAGCAAAACTCTGATACCATGTAATTCAAATTAATATGCCATGTTGAGACAATTCTATGAATAGAATATCAAAACAAAAAATCCTCTTAAGGAAGTCTGTATCCAAAAATCATGTCTACAATTCATTCCTTGATGCAGCAGAACTATCAACTCTCAGCTTAGCTATGTTGGAGGCAAAATCATTTGGTGATGTGAGGGTCATTGAAGTACAGCCTTATTACAATGAACTCCAATGTCTAAAAATTGTTCTTATTTTGGGCTTGTACCACAGTAAGAGCCAAGATTTTAAACTCTACTAAATACAAAGCAAATAAACAAAAAGACTTTATATATTTATGTTCATTTAGGAAAATACTAGTAGTGATGTATTATTTTGAAATGTACAGTTAATATGTTTGGAGTTATTTAAAATTTATATTGAGAAAATGTATTTTCACTATTTCTGTAGATGAGCATCTACATAGGACTGTTAAATTGATTGTTGTTTTATATTGAACAACATTTATAAAACTTATTTTTATTGTTATAATATTTTATAAATTTTTAGGAATATGACAAAAAAGATATTGTAGGTATTAAAGGGAGGTCCCTGGGAGGAGTTGGGGTACAAAAGGGAAACAAGAGTGTGATTTAATTCTATTTACTTAAAATATGTTTTTAAATGTTAACAAATTCAGATAAATTGAAATCATGTAACTTTTCTCATTGTAATACAATAAAAGTTAAGAAAAAAAAAGAATGCTCAGTACATGTATAAGAAATAGTGAGAAACTACTTGCCTCAGTTAAAAATATCAACATTATTCTAATACTACAAAATGTATTTTTATTTAGCAATATTTTCAACACTACTAGTTTTCTCTACCCAAATATCTTATTAAATATAATTTGATATGTATAGTTTTTTCAAAGCATAGTAAGTTATCAGTTGTAGGACCATAAAAGACTTTTATTCTCTTTGTTTAATATGAAGAATTCCTCACCAAGGGAATTCTTTTGTTTATAAGGCAACAAACAATAGTCAGCTCTCACAATTCTAAAGAACGAGGTAAGTTATGTTTGGATAACATAAATTTCCTAAGGTCTTATTTAAGAAAGAATGCATTTTCTTGCAAATCATTACTCATAACTGTAAGTATCTATCTTCTTAGATTGGCTGCATGATGTACACATGTCCTATTCCCCAATGCCTGAAAGAAAAAAAAAAGTCAGCTCTACTTTACCTAACAAAGTCCTTAAAAACGCTATTCAGCTTGTAATTTCAGAGTCTGTGACTCAATAGAAAGCTAAGTACCATCTATAGGGCTTCCCCCTACTTCCATACTCCTTCATTTGATTGTCAAAGCAAAAAATATCATGAGATAGGCAAGTCAGAAAACACTACACTTATTTTTTTTTTTAGAGAGAAAAACTTGAAGTTGAGCTGAAATAACTGATTTTCAGGAGGTCACATACCACAACTGCCACAGCGGAACTACCAAGATCCTGAGTCATTTACTCCATGTCTCTCCACAAAGCACTCTGTTTCTGAGCAAGAACGTGTCGGAGACATAGCTTCTGGATTACGGGTAAAGTAGAATGCTAAAGTTGAGGGAGCAGAGATTTTAAAGAAATGTAACAACAAGGAGATTACTTTTATCAGTTTTTTTAATTAACTTCTCAGTCCTCTCTAGCATTTCACACATTTCTCATATGAACTTGAGAATCACTATGAAGCAAATGAGTGATCAGTTAATTAGCATATGCTCCACCTTCTTGAGTTATCCCGGGGAACACACTTGAAGCCTCCATCATAATGTTCCACTTGTCTTGTATTTCTGACACTACCCTGTCTGATAGGGCAGTACTTGGTTTAGATGAAGTACCTAGAAGCTTTGGGGTGCTTTAAAGGTGCTTCCACAGAAACAAATGGTAACAAACAAAGGAGTGGATACAAAAGAAAACAATAAATGGCGTGGGCTTGCCTTGACAGTAGGCAAATTATAGCTGAGTAACTTATACTTGTATTCTAACTGTCCATTTTTCTGAAGGTGCTTCTGCCAGATGCTAGATCACCAAGGCTTCATTTTAAAAGCTCAAATGACACATTCAAATTTGAAGCTATAGGTCTCATTTATTTCTGGCTCCTCAGCTGGCAAATATGAAAAGCACTCTCTCAAGTAGTAAAAGATGAAGAAATAACTTACAGTGGATGGAAAATGTTAGGAAAGCAAAGGCTAGACAATTCTATGAGTCACTTCTAAGATAGCTAATGGAATAGGGATTCCAGTCCACTCATTAAAGTGTGGGTTGAAACGTTGCTTTATTTTTCAAGAATTTCCATGGGAGGCACTTGGAGAGAAAAACAGGAGGTAGTCATGCTAAACTGCAGCCAGGAAAGGACCTTTGAGAGCAGTGAGATACTGGCACAAACAAGATACTCCACAGGACAGATAGAGTTCCAGGATTCAGTGATTTTAGAAGGCTTTATGGCACTAGTTCAACAGTAAAATGCAGTCTGGGAAAAACTTACTTTAAGTGAATAAATGTTGCTTATAAGTTACTTTTCATTTTCTTCCAAGTTCATAAATAAAACACAGAGCTTGTCTAAAATTTAAAATAGTAGAAATGTCTTATTTCTTGCAAAGGAGAAAATTATTCTAAACAGGAAATAGTTTTAGGCTCACAACTTTCTTTGTAAGAGTTATTAGCTCTTATGTCAACAAATGAACACAGACAAGATAAACTTTAAAAAGAATGTTTACCTATCAGAGATTAAGTTAAGATAATACCAAGATACCTACATTTGCTTCGTGGGAAAACATGTCTTCTACTCTCTAAGCAATCTTCCACAGTTAGACAAGTGTCAGCTTCATCGGGTGAGGACACATGGTACGAAGAAGACAGTGCAAACCCTGGTACTTTCACACACTAACGCTGCAAACCCTCTAGAAAGGAAGGGAAAGAGTAACATCTGATCCTGGAGATTATGTGATAGGTATATATACACATACAAGCAATCCACACTGAAGTGCTGTCATACATGCGTAAGAGCCAGATGCAGAAAGCATTCTCTTAGACCTTCACAGTTGTCAAAATGAAAGCATTCTCTTAGACCTTTACAGTTGTCAAAATGACATCTTTCACTCATCTCACTGCAAACTGTTTGAAATTGTGGGAATTTTTGGTCACTTTACTTCAGACAAATATTTTCCTTCAGCTTTGTAAATTAACTAACAACAAATTCACTAACTCCAGTTTTTCTATTTGGATTTTAAACTTATCGTTCACCTAAGAATTTCTCAAATATTTTGAGGATTGTGAACATAGGCTTATATTTCACCCTTTATGAGCCCAAATCATTTAATAATTTCCAACCTGGGGTATCACATACACCAAGACACAGCGAGAGAACACTAGGGACTTCAACAAAACCCTAGAACATCGTTGTGGCTAGAGAGATCAGAAAGGGAAGGTTGCCCCCTGCTGCTTATGAAGCGACAGAGGCACAGCAGGACTTGCTCTGGATACCTGCTGTGATGAACACACAGAAAGAGGCCGAGCGCTTCCCTCAGCATGTGGGAACCCACTTAGGACCAGAAGTGCATGACCAAATTACTACAAATAATCCCAGCTCTTGTCTTCCTCTGCACATAACAAAGAGTGAACTGGACTGTCTTGCGTACGATCTTTAAAACATCTGAAGGTAAAGAGTGATATGTGCTCAGAAATACAATTGTGAAATAATTAAAGAGTTTTGCATGCTCTATTTGTTTATCAGTGATGACTGCCTAGAGTCAGAGCAAGAAGAGCCATCTGAAAAAGTTGCTCTGTACTTCTGCCTTTTGCCCCAAAGAGAAACCAGTGAGAAGGACACTAAACTTTGTGAGAAGACCAGAACTTAGAGCTTATAAAATGACCTAATATTGGTTTCATACAACTCTGAAAAGTTCATATAACTCAACAAATATTTTACAATAATTGGTAAGCAACTTCTATGCACGGCTATTGATTCAGGGTACAGATATGATTAAGGCTCTGGGTTTAGACAACCCTCTTCAAATCTCACCAGCATGAGTAGCTGTATGGCCTCAGAATATTTGCTCAGTTTGCTTTTCCTCATCCACAATATTTTAATACCATTTACAACTACCTCATTAGGCTGAATAGAATCCAACATAGAGATAGTGACACTTACCACAAGAGATTTAAATATAAATATTACACATTATTTTATTTCTTTAGAACTCATTGCAATGATTTTTGCAGAACAAAATTTTCATAATAAAATAATTAAAATACTCAGTAACAATCAGGAGATAACTATCTGGACGTAGAAAGTTGGCTCCAAGAGTAAGAGCACTTGCTGTTCTCCCAGGGGACTATTTCCAGCTCCACACGGCAGTTCAGAAACATCTGTAGCTCCATTTCCATTGCATCTCATGACCTCTAACGGCCTGGATGGGAACTGCACATGTGGTGCACAGACATTCATCCAGGAGAAGCACTCATACCACACAAGTTAAAAATGAGATACTCTTCTCATAATAGAAAAAAATATATCTAAATATCTGTGTAGGAAGCAGCATTTTCTCTTCATAGGTGCCTGCATGGCTACGTCAACCAGAAAACATCCTTAGTGAGATTTAGTTGTGTAAATAACACCTTATGTAGATTTACGTTCAATGTGTAGAGTGCAATCCCTTGTACTGTGAGCAATCCTCTTACTCATTGGTTAGACGTTTCTGAAGAATGTTTAAGACTATTGTGGCCACGATTAATTTTTCTTTTTTGTACTGTCAAGGATAAATCCTCAGGACTCACTTGGCCTTGAGAGGCGCCTCAGGCTTCTCTCTATACTTCCTGTTATTAGCTGTCCATCAAAGTGAGAATTGGTCAAAGGCCATTGGTAGCCTCACTGTGTCTTCTTTCAAAAGTGTGGAACTTTTTCCTCTGCGTTGGCTTTCCACTGTTAGAGAAGATTTTGAGAGATGAGCCAATCTCCTTGGACCTTATTGAAGTACAAGAGGAAAAATATTCTCTTTCAAGCTCTCTGACCACATTAGAATAGTCTCCAAGTGTGATTATTAAATACCTAGGAGATAAGTCATACCAATCTGGTTCTTTTAACTATTGCATATTTCAAGAACAAGACATTTCTAAGGCAACTTTGATTAAACATATATTTTGATCAATCGATATAATTGCTATCTCTGTCCTTATGAACCATATCATATCATCTCTAAGTCTTATCCTCTATGTACCTTGCATAACTTCCTCAGACTTTCATAACTTTTAAAACCTTTCTTGTCTTTTCTATTCTAAAAATATCCAACCTTCTTAATCTTCATCTATCCAAATCCTCATTTATTAAAACCTTTGCATATTTACATCCTCCTAACATTTCCTTTTACATACTAGTTTCCATTCTTAATACCATGAGAGATAATAACATTAATAAATAAATTTATCAACTGTTAGGAATATTTTCTTCCTGATGGAAGGGGATGAAGCAACCTCTCTCACTGCCTCATAAGGTCATAGTAACATGCCAAAGAGCATAGTAGGTTCTTACTGAGTATGAGTGAATATCCTCAAATCAGCCAAAATGGAAAGTCTCTACACAATATATGTAAAGGCTTTCTCATAGCTTTATAAGCAGAACCTCCTCTCCCTCATCTTTCCTAGCCTATATACTTTATCTCCCCTGCTAAATCATGAAACCACATTAATTAGGGGCAAGTTGTATACAAGTGGCTAGGAGAGAAGCTGGATACTCATAATGATGATCCAATAATCCTCCATGCCTCCACTTCTGTGAAAGAACACTAACAGTCAAAGAACCCAGTAGTGATCACCTTTTTAGCTGATCTTAGGAATACAGAAATTGTTTGGCTTATAATAGTGAAGGATAATAACACTTTAATAAAAAATGACTAGAAAGTACATATATAAGATAACCTAATAAATTAATATATCCTAATTATGTACTGTTAAGAAAAAAAGAAAAGAAAAAATACAAGGCAGTTTTTAAGTAGTACATGAAGTTACTACCCATAAACATGCATATGGTTTTGAATAAGTGTATATAGAAGATACAAAGAAGCAGAAAATATATAGAAAAATATCATCAAAGTAATGTTTACAGCATCCAGTAAAATGAAGCTAAGAAGTCCCTGTTAAAATTATGATGCTGGAGTTACTCTAGGGAGATCTTTAGACAGAGGTTCTCTCTAGCCTCTCCAGGGATTAGCATCCCATTAGCAGTTTTTACAACAGTCAAATTTATATCATGAGATACGTGTCAGTATATACAAGAGACACTGTTTCTTTATAAAGCTGTACCCATAGGTTTACATTCACAAGAGACTTGCTACTTAAGTCAGTGACAACTAGCTGGACCAAAAGTACCAGTTTTCCATATTTCCTTATAACCTTTATAGATTTGTCCACATGACTCTTATCATCCATTGGCTTGTGCACTCGGAACAAGGATTAATGACCAAATATATGAGTTAGGGTACCTCACCAGACAGAATATTTTAATTTGAAGTGTCATCTTCAGCTGTCTTCATCCTAGGTAACTGGCAGTCGCACCCATGTTCAAAGAAGATCAAGCCAAAAAAAGTATCTGTCTTCACAAATATCCATACTGAGACCCTCCTTCCTAGACTTGGGATGACCAATACACACAATCAATTTAGGTACATCTGCAAATAGAGGCAGACAAGCTGAAAACCTTAGTAAACAAAGAGATCGAGTTGTAGAACAATAACAATACTGTTAATTTTCCTATAAAGACCACTCTTTATCCTCCTGGTGGGAATGCAAACTTGTACAACCACTTTTGAAATTAATTCGGTGGTGTCTCAGAAAACCCAGCTATAATACTCCTGGGCATACACTGAAAAGATGCTCCACCATACCACAAACTCCACTGTGTTTACAGCAGCTTTATTCATAACAGCCAAAAACTGGAATGCCCCTAAACCAAAGAACGAAAATATTCACACAATGGAGTACTAGTCAGCCATTAAAAACAATGACTTCATGAATTTTTCAGGCAAATAGATGGAAATAGAAAATATGCTGAGTGAGGTAACCCATACCTAAAAGGACATACATGGTATTTACTCACTTATAAGTTGATATTAGCCATAAAGTACAGGATAACCCATTCTACAATCCACAGACCTAAAGAAGCCAAACAACAAAAAAGCCCAAAACCAAGGTAGGACGCTTGAATCTGACTCAGAAGGAGAAATAAAATAGATATGGGAGGTGGATAGAGACAGGGAACTGGGTGAAAGAGAGGATGGGGAGATGTGGAAAGGAAATGGACAAGGGTTTTCCAGTATAGGGACAATAGGGGGTTAGGAGAACAGAAAACATTAGTGGGGAGGGTGATCTCTAGGATACATCAAAGACCTGGGAAGGGAAATGCTCCAGGGATACCATGGTCTATGGGGATGACACTAATGGAGACTCCTAGCAGTAGAGACTGAAGTAGGTGGAGCTCAGGGAATCCTGCTAAAGATGGGGAAGAAGGATTAAAGGACCTAGAGGAATTAAAGACACCACAAGAAAACCCACAGAATCAACTAACCAGGGCTACCAGAGGCTCACAGAGTCTGAATGACAATCAGAGACAATCTAGACCCTCTGCATGTACGTCATGGCTATGTATCTTGGTGTTCTTATAGGACTACTAATAGTGGAAGCAGAGGCTGTCTCTGATTCTCTTGCCTGCTTTTAGGAATGCTTTACCCCTTCCAGCCCCAGTATTAAGGGAGGTACCTAATTTTATTGCAATTTGATAAACCGTGTTTGGTTGATATGCCTTTTCTGAAGGGAAAGGGGAGGTCAGGAAGAGTTACTGAGAGGAGAGGAGGGAGAGGAAACTGTGGTCAAGATGCACTATATGATAGAAAAATAAATTAAAAATATTTAAAGAATGATTTTTATCAATGATGCAGGTGTCAGTCACTTTCACCAATTCCCCTATAAAATAACCCAAATAAAAATATTGATTCATGAAGCTAAAATTGGATGGAATTATTTATTTGCTCTCTTGTTGATACCCTAGCTATGGCAAATAGACAGTTGGACACATTTCTCCAAGTCACAAAATTCAGTTGCGCAAAATAGGGCCCAACAGAACCAAAGAAGAGTTGGGAAGAAGCATGTGCCTGAATTCTGTCATGTGACAAGACATGCAACTGAGGCTGAGACTGGAGCACTATGTAGTCAGTCTCAATGAGGCTACCTTGCCCAATTCACAATAAAATGATATGCCTTATTGCTATAGATTAATTTGTAGAATACTAGGGTGGCTAACTTCCTCTGTGTGCGGTGGGGTGGCATGCTTCCCTACTGAGTGCAGTCTATCTCTAGGTATTCAGGGGAATTAGGCATTCCCCTATATAGCTGATGGCCTGAAGTATATGTTTCAACATAATTTTTGGAAGTGGCAGCATTTATGTGGCCTTTATTGTGAATGATAAGATATGCCATGGAGACTCAGCTATTTACTCAAAAATAACTTGCCTGTGTAAGGAAGGATTTATAATGAGTTAATGACACGTAGCTTCTGATTTAATGGAAAGTTTGGGGTAGAGAGAAAGACTGATGAAAGCATTAGCTTGCTTTTCTTACTGATAATAAGATGGAGAGAAAGAGTCAAATGTATATGACAAAGAACCTTAGACCCCAGAGGCTTGGAACAAGAGAAAAAAAGGCAGTGAGAAGGGAAATTTGATGTAGACATGATAGAAGATACCATTCGGGTCCAGTTTCTAAGATAGGAAGGGAAATTGAAATCCATGATTTGGAATTCAATGGGAGCCTTAATAATTGGCCAATTATGGTAAACTAAGACAATCAAAGAGTATTCTTTATCCCTCCTGCTTGAATTAGAAAAGGCCTGGTTCATGAGGCTGTGGAACATGGGGTGAATTGTCACACATGCATGAAGCTGAGTAATAAAACTATTCCTTCTTCCTGGAGACAAATGCTATACAATATGACACAATGTAAGGTAAATCAGTTCCTAATCAGCTGACTCTTGCTACCTTTTTGCAACACTTAGTTTTTATCAGCTAAACATCTCGTGAATACCAAGAACTGGAAAAAATCAGGGAAGGGCAAGCTTTATTTAGGGAATTGAGTATTTCTGATTCAATGTTTGATGCCCAATTTACTGAAATGCGCTGGACAGGACTGTGTTCCCAGGAAACCCCCCCCCCCAAAAAAAAAAGCAGTTAATCTATCGGGGATCTCAAGACTGGAATGGAGTTTTCATGGATATGCTGAACCTCGTGGTTCTCAATGGCTTCAACAAGTATGTAAAACTGATGGGGTGACCCTTCCTCACATTCTATTAAGCTCAATGGGAGCCTTGATAATTGGTCAATTATGGAAAACTATGACAATCAGAGACTGTTAATTCTGTAGCCACAAGTGCTAAGTGCTGGCAGAAGTTTGGTAATGATATTCAGGTCTATGTCCCATCTCCTGATTTCCTATTTGTAAATATCCTTCCATACTTACCCAATACATGAAGGTCAGGCAACCCTCATTGCCTAAAAGCATCCTAAGAGATGTTCTGATATTTTCTTACTGCTGATTGGTTATAA
>JADRCD010143543.1:0-21125 GCA_019843815.1 Montemys delectorum | reverse complement strand
CTGCAGTCCTGTGACTCCCCTGCACTTCCTGAAGCCTATGCCTCCCGGCTGATTCCTGGGGCTAAAGCCCGCTCAGGATGCAGGCCTTCTTCCCTCTTTTCCTTCTTCAAATGTTTCTTGCTTAGGACAGTTGCAGGGGGTGATGTCTGTCTCCCAGCCTCTGTAGGCAAAAGAAGACAATAATAATTTCATGTGAGAATGCAAAGAGTGTAGACAGACCACTCAGAAAGAGAACATGCTTCGGACTTAGTGACACCACAAAGAGTTTGGTCCTGGCTTGAGATGCCTCTTCAGTTGATCTCAGCTCTCCCATTACTCTATATAGAGAACGAAAGATGTAAGGAGCCAGGTGTTTCCTCTGTCTCCCTAAGCATGCCATTATGATCAGAGAGATGGCTTCTCCGGGATTACTATCAACAGTAGTGGGTAAAACTTGATTTCAGAGCCCTCAGTCCTGTGGTTTCACAAGTCAATTGATAAAATTATAATCCATAAGTATTTGAGTACTTGGAGATGCTTTGATAGTCTAACAGTTACTCTAGTTCCACCTCATGGGCTTAAAAAGTCATGCAGGGGGGAAACATGTTCAACAAACTGATCAATTCCCCTTAGTGAAATACCAAACAACCCAGATGTAGCAATAGGATCCCATCTCTCTTTGGGTGTATCCATTATGACAGGTCTATGTTTAAAGCACAGAAATGCTTGCACCCCACTATGTGGGTTAAAGAAAGATAAGGTGGAAACCATCAGGGAAGAGGAGGTTAGAGTACTTCTCAGAACATGAGGTCATGACCTGGACCACAATTCTCTCCCTGATACTACTGTATGATATCCCCTGAAGGTAAAAGAAACCATGGTACTCAAGTGTAGTGATGCCCTTCCTGTAATCGTCATTGGTTAGGCCCTCTGTGACTCCTGATGGTCTCATTCTGTCCCCATGGAACATCCTCAATATCTAATGAAAGCAAAGACTTGCAGTTCACAGCATAACAGCTTTGGCCTTGTCAACTCCTGCCTTAGGGGATGGAGAAAGTAATGTTCTGAAATCATGGATATTTAAGAATTGTGATAATCATGTAAATTCTTTTGCTTCCTAGAGGCTATAGTCCCTGTGCCCAAGTACTAGAAAGGCCAACTCAGGTCACCCCTGCCAGGAAGCTCAACATCTGCTTCCCAGAACTTACTCCACATTCCCCAAGAACACCTCCTTCAGTACTCTGAGATGAAAGGCCAGCTTCCATCCTCCTCTCTCTAGTCTCTCTCCCATCCACATTGGCTCTCCGAAAATGTCTTCTGAGTCTGGCAAACATGTTCATCGAGGTATTGTCTAGACACTGACTGAGAATCTTCAGTGAGCTTGTTGTCACTACAACACTGGTGACATCACAGTGGAGGCCAAGAACTCTCCAGCAGGAAATAGAATGTCCAAGAAGGGACTGCTGATGTCATGGGATACAGCCTTTGCCTCCCTGCTAATATTCTCCCTGTCCTGACAGGAAGCTGAAGTGCCCTTTCCTGGAGACTCTCCTGGGGAAAAGGCATAAAGCACATCCTACTTCCAAACACTAGGTTTCCTCAGGCTTGATTGGCAGTACCTAAGTTATTTCTATGTATCTATTTCCCTTACAAACACTTCGCAGAAATGTCTCATCCTACCTCAATTTTTTCTTAATAACCAATATGAGCCATTAAAAAACTACTGAGAAATCACACCAATTTGAATATGCAGCCACAAAATTCTCCTATCTCATCATTTGCAGGTACATGAAATCCCATCCAGGAAGAACCTGCAGGACAGGTTGCAGTGTGGGTGTGTGTTAGGGTTTCCACTCATGAAGCCTTGTGCTTAGCATTTGAAAGGGGCTCCAAAATGCCTTAGAATAGTGATGTGCAGCCATCATGGTTCTGGCAACAGTCTGGAGATCAGTTGGCAGAGGAAACAAGTGAAAAAAAAGGCCCTCTGAGCATGAAACTCTCCTTTCTGCACCAAAGTCAACAATCAATGTTGCTTACAGCCCTCTGTGAGCTGTACCATGAGATTCTGTCTGAAAAAAAAGTGAACTTAGGTGGGGGCCTTGAAGGCCGAAGGTATAGGAAAATACAATAGACATAGAAAATACTATATAGTTGACAGAGCAAGGGCCTAGCATCTTGTGTTTTGGTACATGATTGGCCCCCAAACCACACAAAAACTTATCTTATTCAAACATGGATTGTTTATTGAATGCAGACACTAATAGTGATTTATCAGAACCATAGCTCAGGTTTTGCGGTGCTGAGCCATGGTCCCAATATTTTTCTTTGTTAGCTTATAAAGCAAGAAAAGTCCCCCAAAATAAACAGCAACAACAACAATAACAAAAACCAATGAACCAAACAAATAAAAAACCCAACCAAACAATAAAAGCTTAGGTAGCTCATATGAAAAGGCAGGGATGTCCTGTGGCCAGTTTTGATCAGGTCATTTTAGACATAACAGTGCATATTGACCCTTAACTGATGGGTCCAATCTAAGGCTATGCTGAACATTGTAAGATTATCAAACATCATATAGGCCATAATAGGATGTGAACACAATGACTTTGCTCTGAGTAAAGTTATTTTTCTATGTTGATGATTGGCAGGCATATTATCTTAACAATGTGAAATAGGGGGTAGACATAGAACACAATGGCTATAGCTGTATTGTGGTATATTTCCCTCAGCATTTGAATATCCAGGTCTGTCATAATGACTAGTGCTTTCTTCATAGCACTTGGAGGCCCCACTTGTAAGCCTAGCTATTGGAAAGTGGAAGCAGGATTATCTGAGCTCAAGGTTTACCTGGCAAAACTGAGGGAGGCCAACAGGGGTTATTTGAGACACTGTTTCAGAAAAAAAATATTGAAATACACTCTACATTGATGGCCTGGCCTACCAATCCTTGACTATTTTAAAGAGTGTACCATGCTCTCTCTACAAATCTTTCTTTCTGAAAAGATGGAGAAGTAGAAAAAAATCTATTTATTATATGGACCTGGTTCTCTTTCTTTTCCCTAGGTCCACATTAAAAAAAATGAAAGTGGGTATCAACATCAGAACAATTGAGTAATATTCACTGCTGCTAGCCTAATACCGTGCCTAGGACAATCTATAGCTTCCCTGAGTGTTCTTGCCACAGCAGGAAGTATTAGGTAATGAGGCCAGAGCCCAAAGATCCTTTCAAGGGGTTAGACAGAAGCCATCAGACATATTCTACTTCCTTGTCATTAGATTAAATCAAGGAGACATGGTGTGAACTTGGTGGGCTATTTATCCATACCTCTTAATGTCACCCCGACCTTTCTGATTTCATTAATGGAAAGTGTTCATGCATCCCCTTTCCAAATTTTTCTTGTTATTATTCCCCATGGCACAGATATTATGTAGAATTACATGTAGCCAAGCAATTGCTGCCCTCAGTAAGATGTGAAGAGTATCAATAATAAATGACTGCACTGTATTTGTTTACACAAGTACATTAGTTGAAAATCAAGTATAACTGAGCAGTGGGGCATCAGCACTCTATCCTGGCCTTTCTGTGTCTAGACCTGACTCACAAGGAAGTTGGGGCCCACCTTGGGTTCCTGTGCAGACACAGAGTAAGGTGGAATGGGAACTGAGCAGCCTGTGCAACATTGCTGAGGCTCTCTTTTCAGGCAACAAGCACATTCTCTGTTCTCCCTTAAAGGAGCTCCTGTTGAGGCCATCGGCTTGTCTAAGATGGTAAGGGCATGCAGACATCTTCCCCAATGATACAAAGTTCTGTCTGATAAGACAGGCCCAACAGAGCATAACTATAGCAAATTTGCTACAAGCTAGCAGGTTTTTTTCATACTGTTGCTGTAATATGTCTTCTAGTCATGAATGTAAAACAAAGCAAATATAAATTTTGACTCATAGCAGGGTGATGCTGACCATGTACCCTGTTATGTTCTGAATGCTACAAGGTTTGTTAATCATATGAATTTTCACATTTACGTGTTTCACATAGGACCTGTCAAATTTAAGTTCAATATCACGTCTAAAATGGCTTGAGTCAGGGATATCATAGGGCAGCGTTTCCAGCCCTTGTGCATGAGCTCTCTGTAGTTTTTGAATGGAGCCGACCCTGAGAAATGTCTACTACACAGTTTTGACCTGTTGCCCTCGTTGATCAGTCTTGAGGTGCATATTCAATAAAGTATTCCTGTTTAACTGAATCTGTGTTTCTATAGTTTTTTGAGTGACCACTGGACACCAACCTTTTCATTCAGCAGCACTTAGGACAATGAGCCAAGTTCAGGA
This sequence comes from Montemys delectorum, assembly GCA_019843815.1. Classification (NCBI taxonomy): domain Eukaryota; kingdom Metazoa; phylum Chordata; class Mammalia; order Rodentia; family Muridae; genus Montemys; species Montemys delectorum. The sequence continues at coordinate 16,817 of JADRCD010143543.1, read as the reverse complement.
ACGTTGTTATCTTCCCATAAATTATGTGACAAGAGGGATGAGGAATTTATTCCTAGTGATAAGGATCATGGGTCTCCTTGATGCTTTTTAGGTTCCTGTTGGCTATGTGCAGTGGGTTCAAGATCCCTATTCTTTTTTTTTAATTAGGTATTTTCATTATTTACATTTTGGATATTATCTCCTTTCCTGGTTTCTTCTCAAAAAAAAAAAACCCTATTTCCTCTCCCCTCCTCCTGCTCTCCAACCCACCCTCTCCTAATTCCTGGCCCTAGAATTAACATACACTGGAATATAGAGCCTTCACAGGACTAAAGGCGCTTCCTCCCACTGATGATGAATGGCTAGACCATCCTCTTCTACATATGCAGCTGGAGCCATGAGTCCCACCCTGTGTACTCTTTGATTGGTGGTTCAGTCCCTTGGAGCTCTGGGGACACTGGTTAGTTCATATTTTTGTTCCTCCTATGGAACCCCTTCTGCTCCTTGGGTCCTTTCTCTAGCTCCTTCATTGGGGACCCTGTGCTCAGTCCAATGGATGGCTGTGAGTCTCCACTTCTGTATTTATCGTGCACTGGCAGATCACCTCAGGACACAGCTATATCAGGCTCCTATCAGCCAGCACTTGCTGGTATCAAAAATAATGTCTGGGTTTGGTGATTGTATATGGGAAGTAACCCCAGTTGGGGCAGTCTCTGGATTGTCCTTCCTAAAGTCTCTGCTCCACCTTTATCTCTGTACCTCCTTCCACTGGTATTTTCTTTCCCCTTCTAGGAAAGATTGAAGTATCCACACATTGGTCTTCCTTTTTGAGATTCTTGTTATTTGTGCATTGTATCATGAGTATTCTGAGCATCTGGGCTAATTCCACTTATCAAAGAGTGCATACCATGTGTGTTCCCTTGTAATTGCCTTACCTCAGTCAGGATGATATTCTCTAGATCCATCCATTTCTCTAAGAATTTCATAAATTCATTCATTTAATAACTGAGTAGTACTCCATTGTGCAAATGTACCACATTTCTGTATCCATTCCTCTATTGAGGGACATTTGGGTTACTTCCATCTTCTGGCTATTATAAATAAGGTTACTATGAACATAGTGGAACATATTTCTTCTTCTTTTTTTAAAAATTAGGTATTTTCTTTATTTACATGTAAATTTCTCCTTTCCCAGTTTCCCCTCCAAAAAACAAACAAACAACAACAACAAGAACAAATTCCTGTTGCCTCCCCCATCCCCATGCATGCCACCCCATCCTCTCACACTTATTGGCCCTGTCATTCCCCTACACTGGGGCACATTACCTTCACAGGGCCAAGGACCTGCCCTCCTATTGATGATCAGCTTTGCAATCCTCTGCTATACACATGTTGCCAAAACAATCAGTCCCACCACATATAGTCCTTGGTTGACAGTTGGGTCCCTGGGAGCTCTGAGGGTACTAGTTAGTTCATATTGTTGTTCATCCTAGCATATTTCCTTATTACATGTTGGAACATCTTTTTGATATATGCCCAGGAGTGGTATCGCTTGGTCATCTGGTAGTACTATGTTCAACAAACCTAAAATAAAATAGCCAGATGAACAAAATTCCAGTCCTAACAACAAAAATAACAGGAAGCAACAATTACTTTTCCTTAATATCTATTAATATCAAGGGACTGAATTCCCCAATAGAAAGAAACAGACTAACAGACGGGTTAAGTAAACAGGACGCAACATTTTCCTGCATATAAGAAACTCACCTCCATGACAATTACAGTTAATACCTCAGAGTAAAAGGCTGGAAAACAAGTGTCTATGCAAATGTTCCCAAGAAACAAGCTGGAGTATACATTCTAATAAAGAATAAAATCGACTTCCAGCCTAAAGTTAGCAGCCATAGATCTCTAGGAACTACATACTTCTCTTGCTAATTTTCATTTTGTGATTTCATCTTATTCAGTTTTTCAAACTATTTCTTTCTTCTTGGTTACATTTGTTATTTTGTTTAGTGCTTGCATATTAGAGTTTTAGTGAAACTTCTGAGTTCTTTTCTACAGTGATTTTAGTGAAACTTCTGAGTTCTTTTCTGCAGTGACTAAACCCACCACATATTTTTGTTAATATTCATTGTAGCCTACAGAAGTTTGGTATGCCACTGTTTGTTATGTTTGCCCTTTGGAAGGATTGCAGTGATATCTCATTGTGGCCTTAGTCAGTGTTTCTCTGAAAACTAATGATGTTGAACATCATCATTTGTTGACTACAATCCCCATTTAGTGAAAATGTCTTTGTGACCTCGTCATATTTCCAATTGGACTTTTATAGTTAAATTTTAATAATTACTTGTATATTTTTAAATGGATTTTGCTCTTGACATGAAGCCCAAGAACTCTTGCTTTGGCCCTGGATACCAAATGTTCTCCTATGCTTTTACCTAAAGGATTACACGTGGACAAATTTATAAAAGCTTTTAGACAGGTCCTGTCTAAAAGAAATGCAGGCACAAAGATGGGGAAGAAATTAAAGGAATGGCTGACCAGTAACCAGCCGAACTTGAGACCCATCCCATGTGCAGGCATTAATCCCTGACACTATTACTGATGCTCTGCTGTGCTTGCAGACTGAGGCCTAACAAAGCTGCTCTCTGAGAAGCTCTACAGCAGCTGACTGAGACAGATACAGATACCTATACCCGAACATTGAACAGAGGTTTGGGACCCCTGTGGTACAGTTAGGGGAAGAATTGAAGGCCCTGAAGGAGATGGCAACCCCACGGTAAGATTGACAGTGTCAACTCACCTGAACCCCTGGAGCTCCCAAAGACTGTACCACCAACCGTAGAAGATGCATGGGCTGCTCCAAGGTCACTGTCACATATGTGGCAGAGGGCTGCTTTGTCTGATCTCTGTTGGGGAGGGTGCACCTAATCCTGAAGAGACTTGATACACTGGGGTAGAGGGATATCTGGATAGAGCTGCCCTCTCAGAGGTGAAGGGGTTGGGCAATAGGGGGAGGGTACAGCATCTGGGATGTAAATAACACAAAATGGTAAAACCTTAAAACTCTATAGTAAAATGGAAATCAGTTTGGAGTTAATTTTTGCAGTTTGAACTTTAGGTTGATTTCATCATTTTTGTCTAGATGTGTCTTTTCACTCCAGTATCAGTGGCTTAAAAGGTTGTCCTCCTCCAATAAAAGTGCTTTAGATAACTGGGTTTGTGGATGGGTTGGTGTTCAAGTTTCTCTTTTGGTATTCTGCCAAGTATCATCGTGTATCAAAGACAATAGAACATAGGGGTGAAGGCTTATTGTAGGTACCTACGCAATTTCTCCATGTTAAATGAGTTGTGTGGGAGTTGTCAACCTCCCATCTCAAAGATTTTAATCCAGAAATATTGTGATCCAAAGCAATATTTCCCCAAGAATTTCATAAATTCATCATTTTTAATAGCTGAGTAGTACTCCATTGTATAAATGTACCATATTTTCTGCATCCATTCCTCTGTTGAAAGACATCTGGGTTGTTTCGAGCTTCTGGCTATTATAAATAAGGCTGTTATGAGCATAGGGGAACATGTGTCCTTATTACATGCTTGAACATCTTCTTGGTATTTTCCCAGGAGTGGTATAGATGGGTCCACAGGTAGTACTATATCCAATTTCCCGATGAACCACCAAACTAATTTCCAGAGTGTGTACCAGTTTGCAATCACACTAGAAATGAAGGGGTGTTCCTCTTTCTCCACAACTGTACCAGCATCTGTTGTCCACTGAGTTTTTGATCTTAGCCATTCTAACTGTATGAGATGGAATCTCAGGGTTGTTTTAATTTGCATTTCCCTGATGACTAAGGATGTTGCACATTTGTTTAGGTGCTTCTCACCTATTGTGTATTCCTCAGTTGAGAATTCTTTGTTATGTCTCTACCCCATTTTTAATAGTGTTATTTGGTTCTCTGAAGTCTAACTTCCTGAGTTCTTTGTATATATTGGATAATAGCCGTCTATCAGTCAAAACGGACTGTTAAGATCTGTTTAAATAATTAAACAGTTTTCTCAATCCAAAGTCTTCCACACTCCTACAAAAAAATAACAGGTTCCTCACAAAAACAATTTCCTTTCTCTGGTGACAGTTTCTTTATTAGATACCTTTCTGTTACTGGAGATAAATACCATGACCAAAAACATCTCAAGAAAGAAATGGTCTTATTCAGTTATAGTGCCAAAGGAATTAGGTCATGAAGGACAGGGAAGGCATGGTATGATAATAGAAGCAGGAGGCAGAGAGATCACATTTTATCTATACAGAGAAAGCAGAGATGGGAAACAGGGAGTGTGGTGAGGCCATAAACCTTGAAAGCTTGTCCTCAGTGATGTACTTCCTTTGATAAGACTCCATCTCCTAACTTGATTCATAACCTACAAAAATAGTGCCACCAACTGGGGACCAAGTGTTCAAATTCATGAACCAATAGGAAACACTTCCCATTCAAACCACCATAAATAGTATCAGCTGCACTCTTGTGATTTGGGCTTATTCTTTAGAATTCCTGTTATGAGTTTGCTCCCCAATTCAGTATTATTGCAAGATTTGATGCAAATATTCAGGTCATGGAGTTCTGCTTTCATAAATAGACAGTTTCTGCCCCACACAATTAGAAGTAGATGGTGTCTGGAATTACTGTTTCCAGATTCCTGGGAGGTTATTCAAAAAACTATAATAAAGGAGCACAAATCACAAAGTAGCAAAGAAAATTCATTCAAAAGGAAATACATAGTAGAGATCAGATATTTACTGCAAGTGAGTGAGAAAGTGCTCCAAAGAGTAATTATTATTTGGGGTTTCCCAAATGGGATTGAAGAAAAGGTGTTTGATAGTTAGGACTAGAGTACTATGGGCTCTCTGTGTTTTATTTATTTTAACTTTTAAAAATTTAAATTACTTTGTAAAATATGAGTAATTTGAGAGAAACTCCCTAGTTCTTCAGTGTCTTTGTTTTTATTTTCAATTGGTTGAATGTAGTAATAAAAGCTGTAATAATAAAATCAACATGGTATTGGCATAAAACAGACACATTAAGTAATGGAATGGACTTGAAGACTCTTACTTAAATCCACATACCTATAGACACTTAATTTTTGATAAAGAAGTCAGAAACATAGAATGGTAAAAAGAAAGTATCTTCACAAAGTCATGCTGGTCTAACTGTATGTCAGTATGTAATGGAAATAAAATGGATCCATATCTATCACCCTGCACAAAACTCAAGCCCAAGTGGATCAAAGACCTCAACATAAACCTAGGGACACTGAACCTGATGGAAGAGTAATGGGGACACATTGACACAGGAGACAACTCCCTGAAAGGAACACCAGTATCTCAGGCACTAACATCAACAATTTATATATAGGATCTCAAGAAACTGAAAAGTTTCTGCAGGGCAAAGGACACTGAAAATAACACAGCTTACAGAAACAGAAAAGACCTTCAAAAGCCCCACATCTGAAAGAAGACTGAAATCCAAAATATATGAAGAATTTACAAAACCTAAATATCAACAAATCAAATATCCTAGTTAAAAATTGGTAAAGATCTAAACAGAGACTTCTCAACCCAGGAGGATCCTGTAATAGTGAAGAACTTACACCATTCCAAAAGATTAAAATCAAAAACAAAAGTAACAGTTTATTTTGGTGAGGATATGGAACAAGTGAACATTCCTTCATTGCTGGTGGGAGTATAAACTTGTACAGCTACTTTGGAAATCAATTTGAAAGTTTCTCAGAAAATTGGGACTAGATCTACCTCAAGTCCAAGCTATAGCACTCTTCGCAATAGACCCAAAGGATGTTCCATCATACAACAAAGACACTTGATGAATTATGTACCTAGGGGCTTTATTCCTAATGTCCAGAAACTGGAAACAATGTAGATATCCCTCAGCTGAAGAATGGATAAAGATAATCCATTGGTACATCTTCACAATGGAGCATTACTCAGCCATTAAAACAAAGATATCATGAAAACTCTAGGCAAATGGATGGAACTAGAAAAGGTTATCCTATGTGAGTGTAACCCAGTCCCAATGATACATACATGGTATGTACTCAATGATAAGTGGATATTTTCTGTAAAGGATAACCATGGTACAATCGGCATCCCCAAATACACTAATTGACAAGGAAAGCTCAAGGGAGGACTCTTGAATCTCATTGAGAAGGGACAATAGAGTACACATTGGGTGGCTGTGGACTGGGGATAGGAGGATGGACTTTTTGAGGCCATGATGGGGATAAGAACAGGAGGGACCAGGTGGGGAGAAGATGGAAGGAGAGAGTTCTAAGAGAGACAACTGGAATCAGGAGTCGGGGAGCACCTCAGAGACAAGGTAGAAACCTAGGACACTGGAAACGTTCAGGAATTTGTGAAGGTGACCCAAGATAAGCCTCCTAGCAATAGCAGATATGAAGCCTGATATGGTCATCTCCTGTAACTTCTTGTAACACAGCAAAACTTCCAGTGGAGGGATTGGGACATCAACTATGTCATAAAACCTTTGACTTTAATTTTTTTCTTGCCTACAAGTTGTAAATGTGGGTCAATAGTTGAGGGGATTGCAAACTAATGACTGGTCTCCCCTTTTCTAAAGAGAAATAGGGGATAATGGATGGGGTAAGGGAGTGTGGAAGAACAGGGAAGTGTCAGGGGAGGGATAACCTCAGTCAGGAAGTAAAGTAAATTAATAAAAAAAAGTTTAAGAGTAACACCCCAGCTTTTTAAGGCTTTTGTTTTTAGTTTTCATTTGTTAGAATGAGATTGTCATTGAAGCACTATCTGTGTTTTGCTAAAATCTACTCCACTGACTCCCCTCCAACTTCTCCCTCATTTTTCTTCCAACATTCATGATCTGTTTTGTTTCCTAACCTACTGAGTCCATTACTGCAACCTGTATGTGAATCAGTCCTCTATGCGTCTTGAAGCATCTAACAGAGCATAGGTAGCATTTTTTTTTAAGTGATAAATACACTTCTCTCTATTGTTATTAAGGTTTTGCCAATGTCTTTCAGTTACAGAGCACTTATTTAATTCCACTATTGGCCATGGTTTGGGCCCTGCAAACCCCCTTCCCCTTCACCTCAAAGGGAGCCCCTTTGTAGGTGACCACACACTCATGATTGGTGTACAGGTCAGGCTGGATCTGCTCCCAGATCTTCTTAGGGTTCAGCTCCTTGTCGGGCTCTCCAGGAAAAGCATCAAAAGTAATTCTGTCTCCAGGAATGGACCCGTTTGGAGGGGCCAGAATTTCTACTTTCTCTGGTGAACTGGCACACATCACCATTGCTTGAGACAGTACTCCCCACATTTTTGCAGGCTTCAGGTTACAAAGTAAAATCACCATCCGATTTTGCATCTGTTCTAGAGGAATGTGATTCACCAGCCCGCTGACGACCGTCGTGGGGCTGCTTCTCCCACATCTACTTCTTCCACATACAATGAATCTGCATCTGGGTGTTTCTTGGCAGTAACGATACGACCTATTCGAAGGTCCAGGCGCGATGCGTCAATAGGCTTAGAATCAGCACTTGCAGCTGCCGACTGCTGCTGCTTCTCCTTTTTCTCTCCTTTCTTTTCAATATTCACTTTTCCCTTCCTTTCTTCTCCACCACCTCCTTTGATCTGTTCTTTTGGACCAGAAGAGGCTGTGGTTGTTACTGAGGGAGACTGCATCACACTTTCAGAAACAGTGCAATTAGTCTGTAGTGAAGATCTTGATGGAACAGATACTTGCTTCACTCCATTATGAATTTCTGCCAGAATCAGCTCTTGCTTTAGTTCTTCTATTTCTTTTTTCAGTTTAGCATTTTCAACTCGAAGTTTCTTTTCTTCTCTCAATGTTGCCTGCAAAATTGCTTTCTCCTTGAGAAGAGCAACCTGCCGCTTGAGATATTCAATGATCTGGTCCGCCTCTGTGCCCTTCTGCTCTAGCCTCTTCAGAACTGCATCATTAGCTGCCATCCTTCCCCAGAATCGACAGAAAATCGTGAAGCGGTGAACCCATAGTTAGCATTTTAAGGGGACAGCCATGAAGTAAATGTTCTCTGCCCAAAAACTATCAATTGTCAAAAATTCCTCAGACTGGAACAGAATTTGTGAGCCCTTCCCCAAGCTGTGCTGGGATTAGAGATAGCTTGATCTCGTGTAGATATTGCACATGCAGTTACAGTTGCTGTAAGTTGCTGCATGTGCAATAGGCCTGTTTTGTCTGGTAAATACTGTTACTCTATAGACATCCACTGTCTGTGGCTTCTTCTATAATTCTGCTACCTTTTCAAAGATGATCCCTGAGCCTTAGGTGGAAAGGGTAGGCTATGATGGCTCCTTTATGTCTAAGGACACTGTAGATGCTCATTCCCTGCATGCTAACCAGTAGTAGATCTAGTATTGTTATATAAAGCCAAAAAGAAGCTTCTCTGATAAGACCTGTGAGATTTATTAATCTATGAGTATAAATAAAATAACTTAGGGAGCAGATTGTTTCTATGTACACTTAACAGAATAATGGTACTAGGTGCTCCCTTAGGAATATGACCTACACTACAATGAACTTTTGGCCCAGTTCACAGTACATAAGGTCTCTTTTGTGAAGTGGGCATTTAATCCAGTCAGATAGTGGTGTGGTACTTTTATATTTTTATTGTATTTATGAGCACATGTTCACATGCCAGTTTCTACTGTAATTCTCAAGGCTGATAGCTGGATAAGAAAAATTGTTCCTTTTCTATATTATTATTGGGTTCATGTCAATAGCCTAGGCCATCAATCATTATAAAACCATATAGTATTATTGTCTTTAAGATTTTTTTTTAATTTTATGTATATGAGTACACTATTGCTCTATTCAGATGTACCAGAATATGATATCAGATCCCTTTACAGATGGTTGTAAGTCACCATGTGGTAGCTGAGAATTGGACTTAAGACCTCTGGAAGAACAGTCAGTGTTCTTACCTGGTGAGCCATTTCTCCAGCCCCAACTATTGTCTTATTTATTGTTTTTATTGCTGTGAGTAGACATCATGACCAAGATAACTCCTATAAGGGACAACATTTAATTGGGGCTGGCTCCCAGGTTCAGAGGTTCAGTCCATTTCCATCATGGCAGGAAGCATGACAGCGTCCAGGCAGACATGGTGTTGGAGGAGCCAAGAATTCTACATCTTGTTCTGAAGGCAAACAGAAGAAGACTGATCTCCTGCAGCGGTCAGTGGAAGCTCACCAAGCCCACGCCAACAATGACTCACTTCCTCCAACAAGGCCATACTTATGTCAACACGACCACACCTCCAATAGTGCCAGGCTCTGGGGCAAGCATATACAAACCACCGCAATTACTAAAGTTAGCCACACTAATGAAATTTCCAGGTTTATATCTGCTTGCTTTCTAAATTTCCTGTGACTCATGTATGTGATATCAGCAATAGGGATGACTTTCAAGCTCCAGATGGTGACCAAGAGGAATGACAACAGTCTGTAAATATGTATGGGTGGGAAGGTGTTTATGGATAACCACTGACTAACAGTTGCAAAAGAGATAACCTTTATCTGGTCATAGAATTTGTATTTCACAGACTCGGTGTCTAGGAACATTATTGTTCCCCTGCTATAGGTTAACACCATTTCAATTCACTTTATATGTACATATATTTTAGAATACTTATTATAATAAGTAAATATGACATTTTCTAATGTTTTAGTGTTATTTATGCCTCCCCATAATCTCTCTTTTACCCTGCCCACTCATCTCCTACCTCATTTAACACTTCCTATCCTATGGTCTGCTTTCTGTTTCATGTTTCCTGTGTCCTGACTTTTCCCTTGTCACCACACTCAATATTTCCCACTTACTACTTTCCTGTCATCTGTGGGTACTCCAATTTAAAGATACATATTCAGAAATCCCCTTATTTTGACTACAATTTCAAGTATATTTTCTTCTTTTTCTCCCATTAGATTTAGTCTATTTTCTTACATTTATCTCCTGAGTTTGACCAGCAGCATTTGTTGAAGATGCCCTTTTGCAATGGTTCTCAACCTTCATAATGCTGAAACTCTATAATACAGTTCAATACATTGTGAACAAGCCCCAAGTGCAAACTTATTTTGTTGCTAAGTCTTAACTGTCATTTTGCTGCTGTTATGAATTGTAAGGTAAATATCTAATGTACATTATTTCTGATATATGAGCTCTTCCAAAAGGAGATGCAAAACACAGGTTGAAAACTGCTGTTGGTACGTGTGTTTGTTTTGTTTGTTTGTCTTGCCTCTTTGTCAAACCCAGTTGGCTGTAAGAACATAGGTTAATGTCTGGGTCCCTGCTATTACCCCATTAGCCAATGTGTTTGTTCTTATGAGAGTAACATGTTGTTTTTATTACTGTGACCCATAATCAACTTGAAATTATGAATGGTAGTGCCTCCTTCATTGTTTTACTGTTTTATTATTTAGGATTATCTGGACTACCCTGCTCTGTGTGCTTCTGTTAGATTTTGAGATTCTTTTTTATTCATTTTTATGAAGCTCTGCATTAGAGTTACTATGGAATATACTTAAATCTTTAGATTGATTCTGGTAGGATTTCATATAACAATATTAGTGATATTAATACAAGAACATGGAGGTCTTTCCATTTTCTGGCTCATTCAATTTTTTTTCTGTATTTTAAAGTTTTCATTGTAACAATCTTCATTTCTTTGGATAGATGTATTACAAGTTTTTAAGACTGTTCTGAATTGGATTGTTTTCCTGTTTTTTTTTTTTTTGTTGTTGTTGAAATTTATTCTGTATATACAGGAATTCTCCTGACTTTTACATAATAATTTTGTATCTTTCTGAGTGGGTCAATAAGATGTAGGAGTTTTCTAGTGGAATCCTTGTGGTCTTTGTATATGGGATCATATGATGGTCATATCATTAACAAATAAGACTAATTTTATGTTTTTCTTTCATATTTACCCACCCTTTACACAATTCTCTTGTCGTATTATTTTAGCTAAGACTTCACATACTAACTAAACATGGATAAAAAAATGAACATCTGTCTCTTGTTTCTGATCTTAGTGGGAATACATTGAATTTTTTTCCACTTAGGATGCTGTTACCTATGGATGTGTATATTGCCTTTATAATCTTAAGGTATATCTTCTCCATATCAGCAGATTATCCAGGACTTTCTCATGAGGGGCTGTTGGAATATGCCAAAGGTTTTTCTGCATTTAAAGAAATGATCCTATGCTTTCTGTTTGGGAGTCTTTTTCTGTGCTGAATTAGATTTATTCATTTATATATGTTGAACCATCTTTACACCTTTGCGGTCAAGCCAACTTGATCACTGTATATGATACTTTGGCATGTTCTTGAATTTTGTTAGTATTTTATTGAGAAATTTTGAATTTATGATCACCAGTGAAATTGGCCCATACTTTCTCTTTTGTAAAATATTTATCTGATTTCAGGGTCAAGGTAATAATGTCTTCAAAAAATTTACAAGTGTTCCTTCCTATCTTTGTTACTTTTCTATGCTGTGAGGAGACACCATGCCCAAGGCAACTTGTAGAAGAAAGAGTTTATAGGGGCTTACAGTTTCAGAGATCATGAGTTTGTAATCATTGTGTTGGGGTGCATGGGAGCAGGTGTGTCAACATGGTGCTAGAGAACTCTCTGAGAGCTTACATCTTGTTGGCAAGTTGGAGAAAGACAAAGAGAGAGTTAATTTGGAATGGTATGGATTTTTGAAACCTCAAACCTCAAGCCCATGACATTCATCCAACAAGGCCACAACTCATAATCCTTCCAAACAGGTCCACTAACCAGGACCAAGTGTTCATATATATGAATTTATGTGTGCTATTATCATTTGCATCGTCACATTCTCCCTATCCTCCATAGACTCCGGACCATATCAATAATGCAATAACATAATGCAAAATGTATTTAGCCCTGCTTCGAAAATCCCTGTAGTTCTTACCAGCTCAACACAGTTTAAAGTCCAAAGTGTTTTCTGAAACTCTAGGCAGTCTTTTAATCATACCTTCTACAGAAGCACAAGTCAAATGTTACATATGTTGCTGCATTTTCTCTGACCAATCACCTTAGGACAGTGACAGACCTGTGATTGGACAGGAATAGAGAGGTGGAGCTAGAGTTGGAGGAGGAGAAAGTTCAGAGAGCAGGGGAAGGAGAATTTTCATCATGGAGTCAGAGCATGATGAAGACTCAGACCCCCATGGCTATACAATGAAGCAAAGGTTTTTACAAAATAGGTTAATCTGGTTAGAATATTTTCTTTATTATTTGGTTCTGAAATTATTCTATTGGTATCTTGTAAATTGTGATATTATTATATAAATCTGATTGTATATTAAAGCCTTAATAGTTACGTATTACCTACTGGGTCCTAGGCACTACCCAGATGAATGATTGTGGAAGTGTATATGGCTTTGCATGTGAGTGAGATGTTGGTGCTAGCTGGGAGAAAATAGCAAGAGATTGCCAAGAATTAGTTTTGAGACCAGGCGATATCAGCATTAGAAGATATTCTGGTTAGAAAGGGAGTTTACTGGGGTAGATTCATTTTTTATAGTTCCCGCAACATACATACTTGCAACGTGTAATGGCAAGTAATAGACATTACTATTACAAAGGGAAATTAGGCATGTGGTGAGCCAATCAAGACTTAAATTCAATAGGGCAAACTCCAAATTCTCTAGTTCTGTAGTGGGACAAAGGATCAGACAGACCTTCCATTCTGGCTTTACTGATTGTAACATACTTCATAAGACTGTATTGTGTCACATAGATTTGGGGTGGTTGTATTTTCATTTTCAGCCAATAATAGCGATTTTAATTTTTCTTTATTGAATTCTCCTGTGTTGTGGTCAAATATGTGTCTTTTTTAGGCACTTGAGTCTACTAATTTTCAATTATTATTTAAACTTCTGTATTAATTCCTGCCAATTTGTCAATATTTGTGGATTTCTTAGGCTTCTGTTGATTAGCTGTCCTAGCATTGTTCATTTAGTTCCTGTGGCTTCTGGTATTTTTATCCTTCCATTCAAGCTAAAGTATTCCTTTTTAAGGTCCTCTATGTAGGTGGCTTCATGGTTATACGTTTCTTTTTTATTTATTTATTTACAGCATGTCTTAAGCAGCACAATAGCTGGGCAGCTGCCTACTCTCCATCCTGTTAGAATCTACTTTCCAAAGGTAACGCTGAATTATTACTTATTATGTTTCATCTTGGCTGCTCTTTGCTCCAATTAGATAGCCCTCAGGACCAGGCTCTCCTCTCTCTTAACTTAAGGCTGCTCTCCTCTCTCTTTGCCTTCATGTTCTTTCTTTATTCTTTAGTCAAATCTTCAACCTTCTTCCCTCCTCATGATCCTCTATCCCGAAGTCCTAGAAAACTCAATCCCAACTATCTCTTTTCTGACCACCTATTGGCTGTTGGCATCTTTATTTACAAATCACAATTAATTGAAGGTAGGGTTACTCCTTCTATAGTTTCCCTTCTATTATCATCTGTAGTGCTGTATTAGTAAAAAGATATTGATTAAATGTGTTTTTGAGATGGAATATCTTGGTTTCTCTATCAATGGTGATTGAGAATTTTGCTGGGAATAGTAGCCTGTGCTGACATTTTTTTCCTTAGGGTCTCCATTACATCTGCTTAAGGCATTCTGACTTTTAGAGTCACTATTGAGAAGTCTGATGTAATTCTGATAGGTCTGACTTTATATGTTATTGGATTTTCTCCCTTACCACTTTTAATGTTCTTTCTTTGTTCTGTGCACTTTGTGTTTGGTTATTATGTGACAGGAGGAATGTTCATTCTGGTCCAATCAACTTGGAGTTCCGTAGGTTAGTTGTGGTTTTGTGGCCTTCTCTTTCTTTAGGTTAGGGAAGTTTTCTTCTGTGATTTTGTTGAAGATGATCACAGGCTTTTTGAATTGGGAATCTTCACTACCTTCTATAATTATTCTGAGATTTGGTCTTTTCATTTTGACCTCCATTTACTGGATGTTTTCCATAGAATAAACCATCCCTCTTTGATCAACATTGTGTTTTTGTGGTTTGTGGGGTAACCCCTTTGCCCCAAGACTTCCATTCACCAAACTTTTGGCAATGAGACAATATCAGGAATAGACCCTGCTTGCCATAAACTATATGAAAAGAGGGAGGGGAATTTATTTGTGTCAAATATCTGGAGTCGCCTTGATGTTTTGGGGTCCCTGTTGACCATATGCAACAGCTTGAAAAACCAAGCTCTGATGTTCCTAGGGATTCCCATGATGATGCATTCAGACATGCCTTGAAACAACCAGAATACTTGTCAGAGAGCTTGACTTATACAATAGAGGGGACATTACTGATATGTGAGCAAGGTATATGATCACAGTGTGAACTCCAAGAAAGTATTGTTTACTGAAATACTATAGCATAATATAGCTGAGTCTAGGCAGAGAGGTTTAACACAGAGCTTTCTGCTTAAACAATTACTTTCTTGTGGTATGGCTCAGCCCTAGCACACCCCTATATACTACAAAGGTAAGAAAGTCAACTCCATGTCCAGAGAAGAGGAAGAAAGAAGTTGAAAGAGAAAGAACATAACTAAGCAAATGTCAAGTCTTTGAGTTTAAGTATGTTTAAGAAAAAAGGGAGAGGGAAAATGAATGCTGTTCTTCCGGGAGGTCAGTGACTTAGAAAGGACAGCTGGGGGATTTACCCAAGTCTCTGAGCTGGCAGTTTTCACCCCAGCATCTGGCTCCTGAGTCTTCATTGGTAAAATTAAATGGCTGCGATTTTTGTATTGTAAAACAAAATTTTGGCTCTGCAACCTTTGGCAAGGCCCATGGACATAGAGATCACTCCTGCTGTACACAAAATGAGAAGCCATCAAATGTTGGTATGTCACCTGACAAGTCCTCAAGGAGAGAGTAAAAGAAGGGAAGCACCATAAGAGAAAGCTTTAGAATATTATATACTGCTACTCTAGATGGCTTGAAAACAGAATCAGAAAATGAAAAGCTAAATGACTTCAGTGTAATCAGCTCAGTATTGATTATGATTAGTTCATGTAGGTATTTTCTAGTTTATTCTTATTGAACATAGTGACTTACTATACAAGCTCAATGTGAAAATGGATTTATTGGGAGCCATGGCCTTTACCACGGCTTTGTGTAAAATTACTAGCTTACACATACAGCCCTGAGATGACATATGTAGTCTAACAGTAAGAATATTTGTGGTTGTGGAGGACACTGTGACCACTGGTTCCAGAGACTGAAGATTGCCCCTGGCCTTTGGAAAGCCCCCGGGCTCTTCCCCACTCCTAGATGCTTCCTCTTGTTTATGCCTATATTGCCATCCCTGAAGTAAAGTTTCAGAGCTTGATCAGACACCTGTCTTGCTTGCATTCTTCATGTCTCTAGTCCTGCCTCAATCTCTCTCTTCAGCCCTAGGTCCCTGCTGAATGCTCCATGGTCTGGGCATGGATTGATAAGATAAAAGCCTTAGATGAAAATTAGAGAGACTTATAAACAAGTATAAGTAAAATCCTCAGACACAGCCAGAGTAATTTAGACAAGGGCCTAACACAACACCTTATAATGAACCTGTAAGTGGGTCTTCAAAATTGTTTTTCAACCAACGTTAGTTAAACCAGTTATGACATACCAGCCAACAATAAGTACATCCAAGGTTATAGAAAAATTAAATGGAATCCTTTAGGCTGTATGCTGTTTAGCAGCTTTAAATTTTTGGAAGAACGGGAAAATTGCTCAGGAAAGAGGTCCAAGTCACTTATTAAAATTATTCAAAGCCCAAGAAAAGCTGTCACTAAGGTTTTGCAAAGATTGACTTCTGCTACAAATACAATCTTGCCAGATTCAGAAACCTGAAAAACATGGTTTCAAACTTTGGCTTTTGAAAATGCTAATTCAGAATCAAAAAAGGGGATTAGACATTAAATGCAAGAAGAGCACTGATAGAGGAATGGATTAGAGGTAGTACTGATTTTGGATTTCACATTTATGATGTTAGTTGGATAGAGGAAAGAATTTCTACAATTCTTAAGAAAAATCAAAATGACAGATGTTTTCATTGTGATAAGCAAGGACATTTGAAAGGACATTTGTTCCTCTGTATTGTCATTTAAAATGGTGGATAATGATATCTCCACTAGTTCTTTTTATTGTATCAAATTGTTTTAGCTATCCTGGGTGTGGTTGTTTGAATATACTTGTTCCAAGGAGTGGCCTTGTTAGGAGATGAGGCCTCAGTTGCAGTTGAAGTCCTTGTACTGAAGGAGTCATGCTAAGACCTTGAGTCTAGGCAAAATGAAGAAAGTCTAGTTGCAGCAGAAAACCTAAGCATTATTGAAATGCCAGTACTATGGAAGGATCACCAAGAACCTCAGCAGAAATGTGGAAAAAATAGCCAAAGCTGGAAAAGTGACCCATGCCCTTTGGAGGAAGCCAGATCATGTGAAGATCCCAGACATTGGAACAAAGAGCTGTAAAGTTGAAGTAGACTTGGTATGATGGCTACTCCTGGTTGTTAAATTGATTCAATCTGGAATGAACTACAATCTAGAAATGGAGGGCATATTTGTGATCCAGATCTTGAGGTTGGGGAAGACACAGGCTTCTGACCCAATCTTGTCATGGAGATCTTGAGGCACAGTGGCAAAGTAAATCCCAGGGAAAGTAAGACATGCCTTTAGTGCCTTAAGACTGTGGCAGCATATCTGTGCTCAAAGTCAGCCTGGGACAAA
>JADRCD010143522.1:0-20177 GCA_019843815.1 Montemys delectorum | reverse complement strand
TTTCAGCTTGTTTGTTTGTGACAGTGTCTGGCTGTGTACAACATAAGAGTCTTGAAATCTCGCTTCTCCTATCTCAGCTTCTCTATTAAAGTATTGTTTATTTCATATTTTTACACTATATTTTGGTTTTCAGAACAGCTTATACATTTCAAAACTATTTATACAGCAAGAAGAAACATAGGCGATTAACTAGGGAGGTTACTTGTAAGAGAACAACAAGGAGTGAGACTGAATGCTTTGCTTGATGTTTGTAACTCTTGTATCAAGTTTAAAGAAGAGGACTTTATAATTTACTCTTTCTCTGAGATGAATCCTTTTCCAAATTATCACAGCTAATGAACCAAATTCTTACCCTCACCTAATGTCTGTGCCACTCTCCAAGCAGAACCATTGTTCATTGAAACAGTTGGTGAATGACTTTATGGATAGACCATCTTAATACATACATTTCTTAAATGAATGTAACCTGTTTTCTTTGGGCTGAGAATAAAGTCACTCACTTCCATAGCAGGAAGTCTGTATCCAAAAATCGTGCCTACAATTCATTTCTTGGTGCAACAGAACTATCAACTCTCCGCTTAGCTGCGATGGAGGTAAAATCCTTTGGTGATATGAGGGTCATTGAAGTACAGCCTTATTACAATGAAATCCAATGTCTAAAAATTGTTCTTATTTTAGGCTTATACCATAGTAAGAGCCAAGATTTTAAACTCTACTAAATACAAAACAAACAAACAAAAAAGCAAAAAGACTATATATTTATGTTCATTTAAGAAAATACTAGTAGTGATATGTTATTTTGAAATATACAGTTAATATGTTTGGAGTTATTTAAAATTTATATTTAAAAAAATTTATTTTCACTATTGCTGTAGACGAGCATCTACATAACACTGTTAAATTGATTGTTGTTTTATATCAAATGACTTTTATAATACTCATATTTATTGTTATAATATTTTATAAAATTTAAAGAATATGACAAAAAAGATATTGTAGGTATTGAAGGGGGTCTCTGGGAGGAGTTGGCGTACAAAAGGGAAACAAGAATGTGATTTAATTCTATTTACTTTAAATATGTTTTTAAATGTTAACAAATTCAGATAAATTGAAATCATGTATCTTTTCTCATCATAATACAATAAAAGTTAAAAAAATAAGTTACACAAAAATTTTTAAGTATTTAAATATTGTTACATCAATTATAGTAATTTTTTTCTTGTAAGGTATTGAGAATTCCTAGTGTAAAATATAAACCTTGTGAGGAAAAGTCTATCAACGTCAGCAGCTAACACTTCAGATTTACTGGGTGTTACTACTCAGATAAGGACTTCACACAAACTACCCTGAAGGCTCCCACTCAAGCAAAAATGCAAATGTATTCTACTGTGAAATCTAAATTTCTTATCTAAAAGTGATTCAGAACTTTCTGAAGCTTTTGTTTTTAAATGGGCAAAGGTCAGGTGGCATGGGATCTATCCAACCAAACCCAGAGAGCTAAATAAAGATGGTTTCATTACAACTGTTGGGGTAGAGATGTGAGGCACAGAAATAAAAGGCAGAATCTTTCAAAGGTTTTACCTCATTTTTTGATGTTTCTCTTAAAATTTCCCTAAATCTTAAGACTAAATTATAGACTACTCACTGAGAAAAATTAAGAAATAAAGCACTCAGGTAATATGTTGTGTTTGATTTCCTGATACTTTCACGATGATGTGAGTTGGAGTATTTATTTATTACTTTTATGTGTTAATCAATGTGTTTATAGTACTGGGGATCAAATCCATAGTCTTTACCTGGTGCTCAGCATTTCTACCATGAAGTCACTTCCCAGCCCTAAATTGGAGTAGTTATATGACCAAATTGGCGCATATAGCCAAATTGGCACATTTCATGTAAAAGTGAGAGATCCCATCTTAAAAATCATGATAAATACCTCCTGAAGATCACATCTGATCTTCACCTCAGGCCTCCACATCACATACACATGCATACATGTGCACCTTTGCTCAGAGATGCACACATGGGAACGTGATTGCACACATACATATACACACAAACACACTCACCACTTTTACTACCATATTGTTTCTTTTTCTATCACTGTGATAAAACACAGTGACCAGGACCACTTATAAAAGAAATAATTGGGCTTACATTCTAGAATATTGGACTCGATGATGGATAATATCAGAGAAAGGCACAGAGGCAGGAGCTACTGAAAGTTTACATCTTAGACCACAAGCAGGAGGTGGGGAAAGCTAGCGTGAAATGGCTTCAGTCCTTTGAAACCTCAACGCCCACCCTTAGCAGCACACTTCCTCCAATAAGGACATACCTCATAATGAGAGACCAAAATTTTTGGGTTTAAATTCCGTCTTAGAAAACCTGACTTAAGTTTAAATTCAAGTAAACTAACAGGCCAGTACCTAGCTCCAGTTTCCAGGCTACCCCAAATAAGACCTGAGTCTTCAGGTTGTTCTCCCAACAAATCCAACCTCTAGCACTGGTTTCCAGGTTATTCCTCAACAAATCTGTACCTCCACATTGCAAGCCTGTCCCTGCCTAAACTCATTAGGAGAAAAGCAGAGGTTAAGTTTATTGTCTTCCAGCACCAGACAATTATGCTAAAGGCCACAATAGCACCTGAACAAATGCTTGCTAGGATAGAATAGAAACACTCACTCCTTCGCTTGCGATTTTCTATAAAACCTTGTCCCAATGAATGTCTGGGGCTTTTCTCCACCAGAACCGTCCCGTGGGTGGGCCGTGAGGTAAGCCCTAAGCTCCAGCTTATGAATAAAGACCCTCGTGTAATTGCGTCAGTCGGCTACTGACTGGTCTTTTGGGGTTCGTGAGTGTTTTAACACACCACTAATCCACCCCAAAAATTGAAATATATGAACCTATAAAGGCCACTGTCATTCCAAACAACTGCCACAACAAAGAGAGAGTCAAATAAAAGGTTGCTGATGGCTTGTGGCACAGTTTAATTTTAGGGGTGACCCAGCTTTCCTGGGGCACTGCAACACTCTCGCACAGCCAAGTCGCATTCTTGCTCGGATCACTCAGGTATGTAAACCTGGTTTTTCTACATGAAGCCTTATGTAGTCCATTTGCCCACATACAGGAAACAACTGCCTTTTGCAAACCCAGGTCAAATTCTTATGGTGTAACTTTGAATCTAATGTGTATGGTGGGTGGTGGATGAACAGTTTTGCATGTGTGGTGGTTCACATGCAAGCACATGGGCATGTCTGTGGATACAGGAACTTAATGTTGGATGTCTTTGTCTATTGCTGTCCACATTGGTTTTTGAGACAGAGTCTCTCATTTAACCTGGTTTCACAGGTTTGGCTAGACTCAATAGCTAGCAAATTACAAGGATCTCCTATCTCCATCTCTCCAGTGTTGTGATGTTAGACATGCATTGTCATATCGTGATTTCTCAAGGACTCTTGGGATCAGAATTCAAGATCTCATGTGTGTATAGCAAGGACTTTGCCTTTTACAAGTCATCTCTCCAGCCTATCAAATCTAATTTTTAGTAATAATTTTTGGCACTCTACAATGCCTCTGTGGTCTAGACCTTAACTCTTTTTTCTCTAATGCATACTGTACTGGCCATGTAGACTCAGGGATGCTAGACTTAAGATGGTTCTTCAGATCGCATCTTCGCATAACTTCTGTTTCACCCTACCTTCTTTAATAACTTTAATGATTTAACTTCTTAAACTCCAGGTAGAATGAGTTTCTTTTGTTAGATGCTATTGTTCGACGTACTTGGAGAAGGACAGAGAAAGAAATGAAATTTTAAACTTGTATATCATTCCAGTATATATGTAAAACACAATAAATATCCAACACAAAGGATTATAAAAAATCAAAATGCACTGACTAATGTCTCACAGTATATTTTATTTTGTGTTCTCTGTTGTGCATAAACTGACACTGATGAATTAGTTCATGTGTAAGACTGCTATGTTATAATCAATTTGTTTATACAGTTGCAAATTTTTAAATGTGTGTAGGTTTTGTGTGTGACCTTCAGTGTTGTTATGACATTTGCAGACACATCTCTCAGTGCACATTTTAACAAATTTATTTTGGCAATAAGTAAGAGTGGATGTGCTCTGTGATCAAGTATATATCTACTTAAGTGAAATTCGTAATGACAGACAAATTGGATGTGTTAGTAATGAATTATATTTTTTTGCAGTATGTGTGAATGTCTATAATTTTAACATCTTGCCAGTATTTTACACATTAAGCATTCTCCTGAGTGTGGCATGATTATTTGTTATATTTTAACTTTACTTCTTTATGAATAATGAGTGATTCTGCTGTGGCTGGTTAGGTAGGTAATCTATCTCTCCTTCACCATTCCAAGTGTGCCCATCCCAAAGGTGTGAACCCAGTTGAGTAGCTGTGCTCCCTGTCAGACCTACCAAACAAGTTATCACACAGTGGCAATTTCATGAGTAAGCTCAGTGTTTCCATTTTCCAATTATTTATTTTATGTCTAGTCCTTTCCCTATCCTATAAGGTATTTCCTTTCCCAAATTCATGACACTTTCCTATGTTGTTGTTAAGATGATTGGCTTTCTCTGTCTCTCTCTCTGTCTGTCTGTCTCCGTTTCTCTGTTTGTATGTGTGTCTTTTTGTGTGTGTATGCAAATGCATCTGTATCTATGTGTATACACTTAAAGGAAAAAGGACATTATCTAGGGTCTTTTTCAATTTCTCTCTGCATTAATTTTTGAGACAGGACTTCTTACTGAACGAGGCTACTGCAGATTTCCTGAGTTCCTTTGTCTTGATCTTTATACTAGGCACTAGTTAAACAAGCCTTGACAAATTGTTTTTGTTGAATTGCATTTTATTTATTTATTTACCATATCTTCTTTTCTATTTGTTTTTGATTTGTTGAGTAGAAGAATTACATGAAAAGTTCCACAGGTAATGAGAGGTCTAGCATGCTATAATTGTCCCCTTGAGAGTTGAATCTGTATCTAAAAGTTGCTATGAATGCTAAAATTATGAGTTGGCCCTTATATAATTAAAGTGAACACTGAGATTAAACTACATTTTCTTTTTAGCTTAGTACAGTTCAGAGTTACCCATTCTTTAAAACAGGAGTCAACAGGAAGATTGTTAGTCATATCTTGAGGGAAATTGTGTTTGACTAAGGTTGTGTTGAATACAATGGTATTCATTAATGCATTGCCAATGGCTAATTTTAAGGTATGGGTGTATGACTGAGTATTAGACATTGAGAAGTTCAGCCAGTAAATTCTAAAATATGTTTTGTCTTTCACAAGATCACTGCAGTTAAAAACTCTATCATGAAACATATGAAGGCTCTGGAGTCCCCATCCATTGCTGAAGTGGTATTGGCAGGTCATGGCTAATTAGGTAGAGCCACTTTTTGGGGGGGCATGGACATTGATAGGTTGTCCATGTCCCAGTGGATTACCTCATGCCTATTTCCATGTGGGCAACAGTAGTTGGAAAAAAATGGGTTGAAAAATAATCAATAAACAAATACATTTTTTAAAACTGCAAAATTGGAAAGGAGATACATTGGAGGTTACTGGGGATCATTGGACTGGTGAGTGAGAAGTGATATATCATTGTATACAGATATGGGGTTTTTTCAAAGACCAAAACAAAAGGGAAGAAAAGACAACTTTTTTTTCTTAGGTATGATCTGGAGTCAAGATTTGATATCCACCCTCAGAAACCCACTACAGTAACCACTCATTGTGCTAGCCCCTTACCTTCCTCTTCAGGATGTGGTAGACACTGGAAATATGTCCCATATGCTAAGTTTCTTCTTCTATTACTTCATGTACCTCCAGTTTTCACTGTGCTGCAGCATTCCTAGATTTCATACATATTGTTGAAAACATGTTTCCTACTATTTCTTACCATTCTGTGTGTAAAGGTCAGTATTCATTATATAATCTGCAATTACACAAGGAAAATTATGGTTTAAACAAAATCTGTCAGCTGGTCTAGGCTTGGGATTCAGTGAAGCTCAAAACTCCAACCATGTTCTTCCTACCTACATATGCATATCTAGAGTTCAGTGTTGTACTGGATGGTTTTGTGCATCAATATGACACAAGGTGGAGTTATCACTGAGAAAGGAGCCTCCCTTGAGGAAATGCCACCATGAAATATAGCTGAAAGGCATTTTTTCAATTAGTGATAAAGGAGGGGAGGACTCAGCTCATTCCTGGCCTGGTAGTCTTGAGTTATTTAAAAAAGCAAGTTGAGCAAGCTAGTGGAAGCAAGGAAGTAAGTCCCCTTCTATGGCCTTTGCATCAGCTCCTGCCTCCAAGTAGGAACTGATGTGAGTTTCTATTCTGACGTCCTTTGATGATGAGTAGCAATGTGGAAGTATAAGCTGGATAAACCCTTTCCCCCCAAGTTGCTCCCTGGTCATGATGTTTTGTACAGGAATACAAACTCTGACTAAGACAAGTATAGTTTGGGTTGTGTAAAATCAATGAACATGGTATTAGAGAAGCATCTTTGTGCATTGGTTAGTGCTTATAGTCTCAGAACTGGTTGATGTGCACAGGTCAAGTGTCTCTGGGGTATAGGGTTGGCCATTAATGGCATGTTCATAGTATAACCACTCCCCTAAAGCTCAAGAGGAGGTGACTAAAAGATTTTAGAGCTATCTCGAAACTCAGTCAAAACAGCATCTACTGAACTTGACAGAACCAATTGCACAGTAGCTATGGCTGCCTACAGATGCCCTGCAGGGGCATCTGCCAGATAAACTGCCAAAATGGGCAGTGAAGGAGTACCTAAGTCCTAATTTCTAGCTGAAGAGCTCTTGACAGTTACTAGCTTAAGGGCAACAGTCAGTTCCCTTTAGGGTGTAGGCCTGGTAGGCTGAACATGCCTCAGTTCAGATGATTCCTCACCCATTAACATATGACTAGAACAAATTGGATTAAATGGAGGAATATAAAGTTAGGAGATAGAAGTGGGACTGACCCAGGAGAAGTTAGAGGGGAGGAACGGGGGTGAGTGTTATCAAAAACATATTACATTTTGTATGAAGTTCTCAAAGACTAAGTAAAACTGTTATGTTAAAAATGTGTATGGTATCATAAAAAAATGGACCCCAAAGCCTTCATGGCCTGGAGATTCCTGTTGCTTCTTAGAACACTCATTCCCTAAGTGGGACATATTTCCATTGGTAACAAGTGTACTGTTTATTTTTATCAAGTATTAATAACCCCAAATTGTAACAATGGGGTATTTGTCCAATGAGCATAATAAATATGACTTTCTGGCTAAGCAGTTGAATTTATTAGACTCCTTGGGGCTGTTAAAGCTCAAAAACTTACTTTAAACTTTGGAAAAGTTCTTCCCCCTCCCTTTCTGGGAATAGATCTTTCACATAAATAATAAGTAGGCTTAATGATTCCCCTCAGAGTTAAGACCCAGATGTCTGTAGAATAGAATTTTCATTCCAAATAAAGTTCATTTTCCTGAGGGCCTGTAATTGTCATTCGAGAGCTTCTGAGTTGATTCCTTACTGGGATGCAGAGAGGGTCTTATAAATAGTCTCTTTTTAAAGATTTTAATTTCTAGGAAGTGGTCATTCATGCTACAGAGTCAATTAACTGATCTTAAAAATTTAGAAGAAATAACAGCTGTGATTGCTAATCTCAGTTGTCAACTTGATGAGATCTATCATCTCCTGGAGAGGGGCCTCCGGCATGCCTGTGGAGGGTTATCTTGATTTGGTTAATTGACATAAGAAACCTGCTCACCATAGGTGGTACTATTCCCTGGGCTAGAGATTCTGGGCTGTTTAAAGAGCAGAACATGAGCTAATCTGAAGCATATATCTTTCTCTGTTTCTTAATGGTGGTTGTAATGGCAAGCTGCCTCAAACTTCTGAATCTCTGAGGCTCCAAGCCCACATTTTATGATAGACTTTGACCTTCAGCTGTGAGGCCACTGAAGTGGCTTTTGTCTGGGCATCTTAACACAGCAACAGGAAAGATAACTAAGAGGACAGCACATCATATTTTAAAAGAACATTCTGAGGAATTGCCCTGAACTGTGTGACAAAGAGGGAATTTCTTTCTTTCTTTCTTTCTTTCTTTCTTTCTTTCTTTCTTTTTTTTTCTTTCTTTTTTTTTTTTTTTTTTTGGTAGCTATATATGGGAAGAAGAACAGTATGGATACTTCATGGTAAAATAATGTTAGTATATTACTTTTCTATACAAACAACTCAAGGAAGAAAGTGGTTGCCTTGACTTGCAGTTTGAATGTAGCTTCTTCCACTGTGGTGGGGAGACAAGGCAGTAGAAATGGAAGATGGGTAGTGATGCTACATCTAAGGTAAGGATTGCTGCTGGTACTTGGCTGGCTGGGTTTCTCCTTTCAATCTTTATTCAGTTCAGGGGCCCAGCCAGTGGACTGATGCTATCTACTTGTAGCAAGGCTTCCCACTCTGCTGTTAAATCTCCCTAGAAATGCACTCACAGACAAGTCCAGAGTTGTGGAGCAGTTTCTCTGGGTCAAATTGTCCACAATGGTTAGCTGTTATAATTAGTTGCACAATTCTGTCAGAGGCTGATCTGATCAGACCCACTCCACTGTGGAAACCAAACTCTCAAAATTAGCAGTCCTCTTTTAAAACCTTCATTTGACTCCTTTGCTTGAAGAGACTGTAGACATGACTCAGCAGTATGTCATACCCTTTCCTTCTATGACTCCTTACAGTTTCAGTTTTACTGTGTAGAGATTGATGGCATTGTTACTCCTATTATCAGGAATAAATTGTGTACAGTTTGCACAACAAATAAGTCACAGGAGGACTGCTAGACAGACAGTGATGTGGGCAGCCCAACCCAGGGGTGCAATAGCCCTGTACCATCAAAATGGAGTCAAAAGCTGCTTATAAAATGGGGTCTCTTAGACAATGCATGGCCTGAAAAAACACTGTCATGTTCAGTGTGGATTAACTTAGAGTAGGGCATGACTGATCTCAGTTCAAACAATGGCTTCTTCTTTTGAACATCGCACCTAATCACTTCCAGATTTTGTGTGCATCAAATCTTAGTCTTCATGGGCATCAGTCCTTTTAAAGTCAAAAAGTTTCTGAAACTTCAGCTGGAACTCTTTGAAAACGTACTGCTGAGGGACTTAATCTCAGAAGAATAGAGAAAGGAGTGGAGACAGTAACACTTAGCAGTACTTCACTATCCAACAAAATCTACTTCCTAGTAACACCTCACAGGTATACTGATCTTAGATATTGTTCCTTAACACCCATCTATAAAGGCCACTACTGCATCCCATTGTTCATAGAAAGCTGTTGAAATATAACTGCCAAAATTATCTAATATGATAGTACATTGCTGGAACATTGTTTTGGGTCTATAGTACTTGATATATTTTGGGTGTTTTCTTTCAAGGAATGGCAAATCAATGAATTCTGGATTTATCTGTTCTGTTTTATTTTTCTGGTAATGACTTTTGTTTCATTTACTCCCGAGTTAAGACTCTATCTTGGTAGCAAACGTCAGCGAGAGACTGAACTCTTGGGGCTGTCCAGTGTCTTGCTTCTATTTTTGTTTTCTTGCCAAAATGATTATTTCATTGCTGAATATTCCATTACTTTGTGCTGTTACCTTGACTCCTCAGCTTCTGGAGGTGTGTTGGAGATCTATGGCCATATAGTCCATGTTAGGGACATCACTAGGCTTTCCTTGACTGGGTGCCACAGTGGTATCTGTTAGGAAGGTACAACTTGTGCAATACCATTGTGAGTGTGAGTGCAGCAAACACTTCTTTACTAAAAAACTAAGATAAAGTTGTCATGTGGGACAACAGCTTCTAATAGTGAAAGAGGATGATGGGTTACTTACAAATACATTGGACATGCACACACACACACATACACACATTTGTGTGTGTGTATGTGTGTGTGTGTGTGACATTTAACCCTGAGTTGTGAGCAGGGTGCAGGTTAATATGTAACTAGCATCTTTGAAGTTTGTGAGCATGAAATTTGACAATATGACTGTGTGTGAAATAAAACACAGAGAGGTTTAAGGTCTCTGGAAACAGACTTTAACCTTGTATCAGGGGATGCTGAATTGAAAGGATGCTCCTCAGCCTTCCCTGTTTTTATTTCCTTTGATTTGAGCTGTTAGCATCTTGATAGAACTACTTCAAAGAGTTTATAAAAATTTAAAGACGTATGAGTGTCACATTTTTCAGTATCCAAACATGTAAGGGATGTAACAAATATGGACTTATCCATTGTTATTATAGATAGAATATATGATCTCCATGACTTAGATGTTAATGAATAAATCAGATAACCTATATTCATGTATATTTTGTGTGTATGTGAGTGTATGGGTGTGTATATATGTGTTTGTATATGTATATATGCATGTGTATATGTGTGTATTTATATTTGTATGTGTGTATATAACTGTACATGTGTATATGTATGTTTGTGTGTGTGTGTCTGTACATGTGTGTATGTGTGTTTGTATGTGTATATATGTATGTGTGTGTTTGTATGTGTTTATATTTGCGTGTGCCTATCTGTGCATGTGTGAAAGTCAGAGAGTAGGCTTGGTTATCTTTACTCAGATGCCATTCACATTTTATTTATTTATTTACTTATTTACTTATTTGTTTATTTATTTATTTTTAGAAACACAACTTCACTGCCCTGAAACCCACAGATTTAAGTTGCCAGCAAGCCCCTGTCTTCTCTTATTCCATCCCTGTGTTAGAATTCACACTATAAACCTGACTTAAAAAACAAAGCAAGAAACAAAACAAAAATACATATCTTGTAGGGATTGAACTCATATCCGCATGCTTCTGAGACTTGTTCTCTAAGAACTTAGCTATCTCCCCAGACCTCATGCCTATCTCTTTTGTCACTTACCCCTTCATACCCATCGTTTACATCCTGACTTCACTCGACCTTCATTGGCTTCCTGATTCCAATGACAATGAATCAATTAATAAAATACGTTTTCAAATCATTGGTTTTCTGTAATAGTTGGTTTGGATTTAAAGGCAGAAAGAGATCTAGCCGGAATGGTTTGACTAATTCATATGATGGTACACTGATGTTGGCCTAAGTGGGATTTTGGAAAGAGATAGAGAGATTGCTCACTTTCTAGCAAAAAAAAAAGAATAAGGGAAATTAAGCTAATAGGGGGGAACAAGACTACCAGAGGAAATGAAAATAAAGAGTCTGTACTTTCTGATCTTTTCTCACAGATTCTTTAAATTTACATGGATCCTACATTGAGAACACAGTTTTTGCACTTTCCATATTTGTTACTCTTCCTATGCTTTTGATTTGGTTAGACTAGTCAAGATAGGATAAATAACCATACTACTATGAGGATAGGCTGAAATTTCAACGGGGCTCTGAAAGCCCATCATCTTTCTTCAGTGGCTTTATTTTCACATCTTCCCATTAGCTAATTATGAGCTCGCATGTCATCACACCAATACACTGTTCTGCATTTCCTCTTTCAGTATATGCCCTACAGTGTTGAACAAGACACAAGAAGAAGATTTTTGGGGTCATGAATTACTCAAGGTAATATTCCTCATATCTGTTTTTTCATTTTATACAACACTCTTTTTAACCCTGGTCGATCATTTTCTTTTTCTTTTTTCTTCTGTTTCCTCTTGGACTTCTTAGCTTGCTTTTATGTATGTATGTATGTATTTTGTATTTCTTCATTGGTTATTTATTTGCATTTCAAATGTTACCCCGCTTCCCGGTTTCCCCTCTGTAAACCCTCTATCTCATCCCCACTGTCCTGGCTTCTATGAGGGTGCTCTCCCACCCACCCACCTACTCCTGCCTCACCTCCCTAGCATTCCTCTATGCTGGAGCATTGAGACTACACAAGATCAAGAGCCTCCCCCTCCCATTCATGCCAGATAAGGCCATTCTCTGCTACATATGCAGCTGGAGCTGTGGGTCCCTCCATGTGTATTCTTTGATTGGTGGTGTAGTCCCTGGGAGCTCTGGGAAGTCTGATTGGATGATATTATTGTTTTTCCTATGGGGTTGCAAACCCCTTCAGCTCCTACAGTCCTGTCTCTAACTCCTCCATTGGGGTCCCAGTGCTCAGTTCAAATGTGAGCATCTGCTTTTGTATTGGTCAGGCTCTAGCAGAGCCTTTCAGGGGACAACTAAAGCAGGTTCAATCATTTTTTTTCCCAACATGGAAAACAAAGTTCTTGAAATAAATATGTGCACACTCAAGCTCAGAAACTAGGGAAGGGGTCCACCCCAGGACTCTCAGAGTGCATGTTGCCAAGTGTAAAGGTGGAAGGCAAGTTAAAAGCCATGGGTGTGCCTCACCACGGAGTCCCTGGAGCTGAGAGCTCTGGAGCCCGAGCAAAGTCCTCGACAATTTCATTAGCCAGTCTGTGTGCCTGCCCAGGAAGATGGGATGGCACCGTGCCACAGCATCTGCGCTCGTTTTCCACTGAGTCACTCTGATCTCTCCTAATCTCACCCACCCTTCCCTGAGTCCTTCATTTCAAAATCTGTGGCATGCTAAGAGCACTCCTTGAGAGAAATAAATAGGGATCTGCAAACTAAAAATAATAGATAATATGGTATGCTAATTCTCAGCCTACTCGATCTCCATGGGCTATGTTCTACAGCTTTTAAATATATGTGTGTGTCTATATATAATTTTTCTTTTCCACCATCTGTTCGCGTCCCCTGAGATCATGGCCCCCGGGATGCTCTGCAAACCCTCCCCTGCCAGTTCTGACATTCTTTCTGAGCCTTTGGCTCCCTAAGCTCCTTTTTGTTGTTGTTCCCCTCCAATGCCCTGCTCCAGCTACGTTTCATGGACTAACATCTCCAACCTCCTCAGGATACAGCAGAGATGGCTAGGGTTTTTAGGATTTGCCATCGGCTTAATCTGATAGCTAAGCCAACGAGAGCTGGCTGTGTTGTTGAAAAGAGGATTATTGGGCAGAAAATAAAGCAAAACATGAGAGAAGAGGTAAGAATAAAATCCCAAACAGAATGTTAAAGTCAGAGGTGAAATTGCATTAGCCGTGGAAGGAGAAGGGAAACCTGAGCTGGCTGGCGAACTGTTCTTCTGGAAAACTGCCCATGTCCTCATCCCACATGCTCACAGGGGGGCCGCCTCTTCCTCCATCAGCCTCCTGGTGCTCATATCTATTATAACATTAATCATGCTGACATGTTCTTGGAGTTGAAGGACTCTTTCAGTGCTCTCTCTCTCTCTCTCTCTCTCTCTCTCTCTCTCTCTCTCTCTCTCTCTCTCTTTCTAGCTACCACAACTCATACTCTTGGAAGTTTCTAGAGATAAAATTTTCCAGTTTGACATTGATGTCCCAGGGACAGTTGTATTCAGGGTAGTAGACTACCTTTAAAAAATATAGACATTGAAAAAAATAATCATAGCAGGAAGCTATTTGAATATATTTCTGCTAATTTCATAGAATAACCTCAACTGGGTAATTTAGGATAATCAGACTTTTAATAGCTCATGATTATTGAGGCTGGGAAATCCATGATCAGGGGACTAGTTTTTAGTGAGGTTATTCTTGTTATATAATACTATCATAGAAGATGGAAGGAAAAAATGAGGTGGAGAGAGTTGGAAAGAGGAAGGGAGGGAGGGAGCAAGGGAGGGAGCAATCAGAGAATTAATTTCTTCATCCTCTCCACTCTTGAGGGACCCAGTCAGATCTTACCAATGGCACCTGCCCAAGTTGCCATTGTCTGGGGGATCCAGTTTCTGCCACATAATTTGAAAAGACACCTTCAAAGCTTAACAGGAGACCCTTCCATCCTTGTATTTATAATAAGAAAATATATTATGGTATAGTGCTTCATCTCTGATTTGGGGTTTTACTATTGATGCTAACACAATAATCATGAATTTAAAATGGTGTCAAAAAGAGTCCTGGCTGAAGGTGGAGTTGCAGAGCATCCTGGCTAAAGTGGGACATCACAGATAACCCTGGCTGAAGTGGGGGTCACAGAGAGTCTTCGCTGAAGGGACAAAGCTCAGAGAACACATTTAACAACCCCTAGGTACCTAACAGAGCCACAAGTCTATATGTGACATAAAAACCTAGATGTGGATAGGCACACGTTTTCTTTCTTGCTTCTTCAACAGCAACCCTACAGTAATTGGACCAAAGTGTGACTTCGCCTTGATTGCTCTCTCATATGGGTTTTGTGTCTGAGCTTTCCAGCTTTCTAATTTAGGTAACTGGAGGGAACTTACGGGGCAAGTATTTTATAAAAGTATTCTGCATAAGAATTTTAAATTCTGGGAAAATAATTTACCTCATGAAAGATAACATTTCTAGTAATGTACAAAACCAAGAAAAATTCTAAAAATCACCAAAGAGATGCGTAGCAAAGTAAGACTTAACCCAACAAGAGAGGATGCTTGCTTGCTGTTGGAGGTATTTTGTCAATCTTAATGTCTGCCATATCGTAAAACACATGGCTGTGTAGGGAAGGTATGTTTCTTAACTGTTGCCGTATAGAGATTGTCATAGGCTTGGAGGCATAAACACTTCTGTGCTATTTGACTCAAAGTGTGTATCATGAACATAGGCATGGTATACTTTTGTTCTCTCCTTGAGGGTCTTCTGAAAGTTGTTGATGGTACTTACTACTAATACATTTACAGGTGTCGATCTAAATGACTGACAAGTGAAGGCTCTGCTTTCCAAACACTCATGCTTATTGGTAGAATTTTATCTTCTGAGTGAAAATTTTCATTTTTGAACTGACAGTTTTCTTGAGTCCATTTCATTTTCTCATCTCATAAACCTCTAAGAAAACCATTAGAGGTGCTAAAGGGAAGACAGAAAGGGCCAAATGGCAAGACAGAATCATAAATAAAAGAGAAGTTACATTCACTCAACTCTGAAATATTCTGGTTAGAAACCAGTTGTGAAAAGAATGGCTTTATTTTATTTCATTAACAGCAGGAGACTATCTAACAAGGTCTGTGCTCAGACCCCCAAATAGTCATGTCTTCTGGGTGCACAAAAACACACCCTATTCCTTGAGAATGCAAACTAATTTTACAACTTAGTCTAAGTCCAAGATCTTGCCTTCAAGGTAGGTTCAAGTGGGGATGAGTTCAGTTGGTGTAGGAAGTTAGCTGAGTCACAGCTCTATATCTGTAGACCTGGGACGCTAGGGAAGCAAGTATTCTCCTACCAAGACAGCATGACCCAGGCACCAGGCCACAGGATAATGACTGCTGGCATTACAGTTTCCGGAATGTGGAGATGGTTGGTGAGAAAGCAACCATAATAATTTTGAAATTGAGCTGAGCAACTGTTGAATATTCATTGATTCTGTTTCCAGGGCAGGGCATGGCTTTGGTGGTCCTAGCTCTACCCTCTCTGTGCTTCTGTTGACTTTATTTCTCCACATGTTCTCAGTTTGTATCATGCAAGGAGAAACTTACCTGAGAACTCTCTATCTTGTGTATTCCTCTGTCCTGACTGGTTTTTCTTTCAACCTGTTTTACCAATACTTGAGTGCTATAGTTTTCTTGCAGATTTGAAAAGACACACACACTCCATGGATCTGAGGAAACCCTTTCTACTTTGGGTTCTGCTAACTGGGTTTAGGGACAATGCCATACAGCTCTCACCGTGACATAAGCTTCAGCATATCCTGAGTTGCTTGAAATGATGGGATTTGTGGCAGGATACTCAAATGCCTTATCCATCTGAGCTTTTTCAGAAATTTGTCTAGGTCCACATTCAGTCTGTTATCACTAAAGAAGTTCCTATATAACCCATTTTATGTGTGTGTGTGTGTGTGTGTGTGTGATCACTCCTAGAAAGCATTTTTAAGTTTTTTCTTTTCCTAAACAAAGAGACTTAGTTAGCTCATGATGATCATCCTCCCCCCTCTTTTTTTTTTTTTTTTTTTTTTTTTTTTACTAATCAATCACCAAGTTTATTGTCTCTTGCATATACCATAAGAGGCAAGAAGAAACCAAGGACACATCTTAGCAGTTTGCTTGAATAGTTTATCAGGTAGTTTTTCATTATTAGGGACATTGACATGTAAAATCTCCTTGGCTTTGTGCCCCTTGAGAAGACTTCCCACCCCACCCCCCAACCCTGCCCCAGATTTTGGAGAATATTCTTATTACTTTTGAGATTTCATTGTCAGCATTTTCTAAGTTCAGACTGCTATCCTGATCTTTATGGAGGTGACTTAGACATTTTGTATTATTATATTTCAGATCTTTCTAGCCTTTGACTCTACATGTTCTGGTAACATTTCCATACTTTCTGAAACTGTTAAAAAGTATTCTCCTTCTAGGCAGCACAACATATGTTAGTCAGCTTTTGCTGTGTAACAAGTACCCTATAACAAGTAGGATATGACCATATACATTTATTTACTTTCTAAGAGTTTGTCTCAGTCTTATACCCAGACATGACTTAAGGGCCCTCTGTTTCTAGGACTTGCTCAGTGATTTATCTAGGTGCTTCAAGGATTCTGAACCATTAATTGAAAAAAAAATCTATTCTGAACCATTAATTGAAAAAAAATCTATGCCAAGCTCAAAATGCCCACTATTGAACTGAGTATTTGTGGTACTGCCTGGGCCTCGATCACAAATATACCTCAGTGCTTTGTTATATGAACCTCTTCAATATGGCCCCTTGTCAGGTGAATGCATGAGGTCAGAACAGTACAAGTATGTGTTAGTAAGTGGAAACAACAGTCCCATTAAACTTAATCATTGAAGATATATGATTTTTATATTTCATTTATAATCCAATTATAAGAATTTTACTCAATGGGTTTGAATTATGTCAGAAAGTAAACAATTATCACCTATCCCAAAAATAAGCCTCCCTAGTGAGGTTGAAAGAGAGGCAGTAATTTATGGATATAAAGATAAGAACTTAGGGTCCAATTTAATACTATGTGCATTAATAGGATATTACTAGATTCTCCTTTAGGTCTGAGATTTAACTAGCAATAAATTTTTGGCCTAGCTAATGGAACCATCCATATTTGACATCTGTCTTATAGAGTGGGCTTGAAATCTGCCCCAAAAGTGCTTGGTTACCCTCATAATATTTATACCACCATTACTGCATATCTTTTCCTAATCAGTCATTATAGTAGCTTACAGGGTTGACATGTGGGCGAGTGTCTTGATGACTTTTCTCCCCCAAGTAGCACATTGTAGTAACATTTTTTGAGAATTCTGGAATTTTGGATTCTTTTTTTAAAAAAAACAAACACAGAAATATAAGAATGTGCTTTTGTTTCAATCCCAGGTGTAGGGATGTGGGGCAGCTTTGGATTGGCCGCAGCAGCTGACCTTGATTTGCCTTGTGCTCTAGCAGAAGAGTGGTTTTGCCAGCAACAGATAGTTTCTGAAATTGTGTGACCTTTGTACTTCTTGGAACTTTTCAGAGGTGTATAAATACTAAAACCCTGATAGGTGGAATGGTTGTTGGTAGTTTAGGGAGATAGGTTGTAGTTTGTTTGTAGCCATGGTCAAAGAAGGAGCAAAAGGAAAGAAATTAGATTCGGGAGTTTTCCTAATTCCTCTTCCCCCTCTATCCTTGTTTTTCCCCTGTCTAGTGTGAGGGGCAGTGAAACAGCAGGGGTAAAGGGTGAAAAGAAGAAGAACCCACAAAATAGCAAAAACCAGCCCAGCATGTATTAAACCTATCATTATGATAGATAGATAGTAGGGATGAAATTTCTAGGTCAGTACCATCTTGATTTCTCCATGTCCTATGATCAAGTATATGGTGTTTTTAGTAACTAATGCTGATGGAAATAGCCTGTAATTTGGGGGTTGTTTATTGACCTCATTGACCAACAACTCAAAAAAGAGATAACCCATACCTGCTACTTGGATTTTTGTTTACTAGTATATGATATTTGGGGAGAAGTTACTTTTACAGGGTCTCTCTCTCTCTCTCTCTCTCTCTCTCTCTCTGAAGCTTTTCCAATAGTAGGTTTTCATATGGTATTTTCAAAGGTCTTAGTGTTCGCTATCTTTCACTGGAGTTCTTCCTCTTATATCCGTCCCACTTCTACCCACTTAACCCTTCCTCTTATATTATTCCCCTTTACCCTGCATTCCACCAGCTTTCTCTACCTCTTTACCTGGTCTTCTCCATGACGCCTTACTGGTTTTGTAACTTCTATGGGTACTCTAACTTAAGCACACAAATTTAAATATTGAGATGTAGCATCCACATATAAAGTAACATGAAATGTTGGTCTTTCTGGGTCTGAGTCACCTCACTTAGAATGATTATTTCCAGCTCCATTTCATTTACCTGACAGTTTTATGATTTCATTTTTTATCTTACAAATTTTATCATTTAAAAATATTGAAAATGAATAAAAAGAGCACACACCAAAAGTAACCAGACTTCTGTTCTATACAACCCAATGAAGTTCTATGCAGTTAGAATTGGCAATCAATTTTCCTTTACAGTTGAATAATATTCTATCATTCACATAAACAACATTTTAATTATTTACTCATATGTCGATGGACATCTAGACTAATTCTGCTTTCTAGCTATTGTTAATAGAGCAGTAATAAACATTGTTGAGCAAGTATATAGAGGATAAATAGAATTCTTTGAGTTAGATTGCATAACATACTGAGTCCATTTAGTGTTGCACTTATGTATATGTGCTTAGGGATGACCCCTTAGCACTAAATGGTGTATCATGGACCTTGTGCCTTGAGAAACCTTATTTTCCTCTCTCATTAGCCACTGACTGCTTGTAGTCATTTATCTGTGTTTGAGGCCTCCTGAGTGTGCAGAGATAGACACATAGTCAACTGTCAGGGAATAAAAGACTGTTGAATATTCAGCTTTAAATGGGACACCAATATCACACTTTTTCTCCTCAAGGCTCAAAGATCATTGCTAAAGATGGGGCAGAAAAATTGTAAGAGTTAGAGGGTGTAGATATCTGTAGCAAAAGAGTATTTGTTTTATAGGATAGGACGGTTGAACACATGACCTCACAGCAGCTGAGACTATATGCATCAGACAAGCCAGCAAAATTCCATCGTGGGTAGAAGAGGCAGTTGTTAACGCCTACTCTTTTATGAGGGTCTGAGAATCCACAAGCAACTGATGACGGGCGAGGTGCTGAATCCTGCATGGCTCTGTGTCACATGGTTCCTGCACCTGGAACAGAACCAGCAGGGCATGGGCCTCTATGAGTGGTGACAGCTGCTAAGCATGAGGCTTATTTGTATAAAAAAAAGTATATATTTTATTTCATGTTCCTCTTTGAGGGAATGTCCTCTCTGCCAAGGTTAATGACTCCATGATAATCAGAGACAACCCAAGTCTGGGAGGCAAGGGTATGTCTAATGTCTCAGCAAAATGGTAAATTCTTACACCTTCAGGACACTTCTTAAGGCTGTGGAAAAGAACTTTGAAAACGTGAGTTCTAGAATATATAATTTTTCAACTATGCAAAAAATAAGGATGCAATATGAATTGTATAAAGAGCCTCACAGACCTGAAAAAAACAGAGGCAGTTTTACTATGAGCCAGCTTGTCAGAAAGATACTAAGGACTAAGATAAAGAGATTTAAGGAGTCATGATTTTAGGGTGGAATCCAACCTACCCAGCTAGTTTGTTGTCTGGGCTTGCAAAGGCACACAGATCTCTGAATTCATTTGCAAGGTGAAACAAAAATGTGCTTGTTGTGTCTTTCTAATAATCAAGGGACTAAGGTCATGGAATACTGATTTGTGAGATAATCAAAAAAGAAACCTGGAGTAAAAACTGAATTGATATGTAAATAAAAGACTGGTCTGTGAGAGCTGAGTTATCTGGATGAGCTTTCTGTAGATCTCCAGAGAAAGCTGTTTTGAACAAAACACAGGCTGTCTGTCAGCTTGTATGTCATAACTGACTTTGAGTCATTTGCTTTCAATGCTCTCAAACACCTCTTCTCTCAGGAACCCCTCTCCAAGCTAGGGCTGGTCTTTGGCAGTAAGGTAGAGTCCATGCTCCAGTAAATTGCTCCACATCCAGATAATGATAAAAGGACTCAGTGGTAGAAGGGAGAGAGGAGAGAGAGAGAGAGAGA
>JADRCD010143504.1:0-10902 GCA_019843815.1 Montemys delectorum | reverse complement strand
CTGTTACAGCTGTCTCCTGATAGACTCTGCTAGATCCTGATCAATATAGAAGTGGATACATTAGGAACCCCAATGGAGGAGTTAGGGGAATGACTTGAAGGAGATGAAGTGTCCTTATCTGGCATCATTGGGAGAGGGGGACCTTGGTCCTGTGAAGATTGTTGCCCCAGTGTAGAGGAATGCTAGGGTGGTAAGACAGGAGTGGGTGGGTGGGTGCGAGAGCACCCTCATAGAAGCAGGGTAAGGGGGATGGGATAGGGAGTTTGCAGAGGGGAAACCAGGATGGGGTAATATTTGAAATGAAGATAAATAAAATATCCAATTAAAAATGATAGGAACTACAACCATAACAATAAAATATTCCTAATACAGTATTCACAATACACATTTACAGTTTGTATTTCTATACCAAAATGTGTATGTTCTAACACATTCCATTACACAGCTTGATATCTGCAAAGGTAGTTTCAAAATAGATTCAGATTATTTAAATTTCAGTGATTTAAAATAATTATGAGCCTGAGAGTTTTGTTATCAGTCTATCTCCATTATTTGAGTGATAATAAACAACCAATTCATTTGTAACTTAAATGAGTACATTTTAATTTTGTTGCATAACAACATCTACATAAATAAACCTATCTACTTTGCATATTTTGCTTGGTCATACCCTTACATGAAAGAGCAAATTAAAAATTTACGAGTATGTTCAGTCATAAATAGATGAAGAACAATAAACATGAATATCTCTCCACACAGAATACTTGTAGATTTGAGTTTATTGCCATTATATTTGCAGAAGCAAAACAAAATAAGACTATAGCCAGCAGAGATGACCATCAACAGATGGTAGATTACAAAAATATGGTACATAAAATAAACTGACAGTATTCAGTTGTAAAGAAAAATAAAGTAATAATAGATGTATTATAAAGATTTTCTTTATTATATACAGATCCTAACATGAATCTTATGTGTGAATATGCAAACCTGCATAAGTAAAGGCACCGAATGCCACTTGAAAGAGTACCAAGAAAGGACAATATCACATGACATGGAAGAATGATTTGCGGGCAATGTGGTACATAAGTCGTGAAAGAGGGTATAACTCCATTTTCCCTAAATTTTTAATTCTGCTGTATTTTGTGTTTGTTAGTATAGATTTTATAAGTTAGTAAAACTATAATTTAAAGGAAACTTATAAAACTCTAAGAAAAATCTCTATTAACTCTTAATAACCATTTCTAGTGCATACACATTCAGTAAGTAATAGAGTTTGGGACAGGGCAAATATTTGCAAGTCTCCCTTCAATTGATTATGTTCTCTCTCTCTCTCTCTCTCTCTCTCTCTCTCTCTCTCTCTCTCTCTCTCTCTCTCTCTCTGGTTGTGGTTGTGTATTAATTAGAAAAATAGTATTTCTAAATAATACCAAGGTTACTCTATGTACATCCAAAATTCATCTTTAATGACAGAGAGAAAAAAGTTAAAACAGATTTTTCAATTCATCAAGAAATGACAGAATCAAACCCTCGGTTGTCTGTAGGTCTCACATGTAGATAATCAGGAATGCTTTTCCTTGAAATGTGGCTGAGCTACACATCATGTGCAGATAATTAAGTCAGAACTGTAACACACTCTTCTGGGCTGATGAGAGTACTACTGGAGAATTTCTACTTGGAGAAATGCTACTTGGGAGCATTTCTGATGTGTGGCAAAATATTATTTTCTATGAAAAGACTATGTCCGGTCAAATGGTTGATTTTGTATTTCATTTTGTGTCTCTACTACCATGTTTTTTTCTTCATAGTACTTTCATTTCCTTTCTAGGTGACATGATTTACTCTAAGGTGACTTTATTTTTCAACAACTATTTACCTAAATGTAAAGCATAGAACAACTGAATGGGAATGACTTGGATTAAAAATTAAGATTCTTGACTTTTATCAAAGAGCATCTTCATTTAGAGCTCTATAATATCTCCTTCCTTATAACATGCATGAAATATTTTTACCAGTGTGAAACCTTATATTGCTTGCTTGTGGTCTAACTCTCATTTTGTACAGAGCAAAAAAAAATTCACTAATTTTATAAAAAGAGAAAGTTTTATATGTAAAATAAAACTCATTACACCCACCTGCAGTTACCATTCTTTCTACAGCTCATAGTAACTCTCACTCTTCCAAGCTGTTGATCATAGCTTTCTGTTACCTGATCCGCTTCCCTTGTGTGCAGGGTTTAGGGGAAAATGCAGCACTTACGGAGACATGCTTGCTTCTCACTTGTTCCCTCTGATGATGTGTGCAGACAAACCTTAACATTAAACATTTATTAGGAGTGACTCCAAGTACTTTCTGCACATTAAAATCAACTGGCAACATTTTAAAAATAACCGATGCCTGAGCATGACTCCTTCAGATTGCAATTAAATTGTTCTGGGATGGAGCCCAGACAAAGCTGTCTATTTATTTATTTAATTCCTTTGTCTTTAACCCTAGTTGATTATAATAGGCAGATCAGCTTTAAAATGGGAGAATACTTGTTAGCAAAATTGTTAGCAATTTTGTCAAGAACTCAGATTTTAGGTTCATTATGATTTTGAGCACCAGGACTATGATATAATTACGTGGGGGTTAAGTCATTATATATACATATAGCATTGCACAATCACAAATATGGTAATTCTAGAAAGAATAACAACACCTCTCAGTTTGAAAAGTCTTGTTTTCAAGCCACTGTTATATCCGTTTCCACAATTTATTGCCTAAGGGTTGCAGATGGCAGAGAGCTACTTAGAAGAGATGCCCTGTTGTGAAAAACACATTACAGAACAATTAATATCCAGGGGAGTTCTTTCTTTTGTGCCCTCTTGGCTATCAGTTGAAAAACATGTCCTGACTTCATGGAGGTTAACCAACCTTATAAATTCAGTGTTCTGGAAAGTCCATGAATACGTGTACATTTTTAATTGATTTCATCCCAGTAATATAATTATGATTTAAAAAATATTCAGAAATAGCAGTTTCAGGTGCTAGAGGAGAACAATTGTAATCACCATTTGTATTATAATACTCATTTCAGAACCCCATTGTAGCTCATTTTTTTCATATCAGATAAGAATACTTTTTAAAGAAAATATTTATAAAAAATTGGTTGGCTGTTTCATCAGCATGTAAGCAGTGACCAGAGTAGAAATCTTCCTTGCTTGTATCTGTTAGTTAATTTTTATATTATTGTAGCAAAATAGCAGATAAAAGCAACTTAAACAAGGAATGATTTCTATTAGTCACAGTTTCAGGGCATTTAAATACCTAGTTGTTTGCGCTTATGGGATTGAGCACGACTTCAAGGCTATGGTTATTATGTGGTAGAAATAGTTCTTTAAAAAAAAAGAGAGAGTGAGACTGGAAGTAGATGGGGAGGATTTATTTCCCAATAACTTCTATCATCAGTTACATACTTCCTTGTCTAGACCCTTCTTCCCAATATTCTACATTCCCAAATAGGTCTTTTAAATGAATTTTATTGGACTGATTCTGGTAACTTTCATACATACATACAAAAAGCAAGCTTACAAATGCCCAAATTTTCTAGCATCATTTAATTGAAGTGTTTGAGTCCCAGTTAAAATGACTCTTATCAAAAATAGAATAGAATAGAATAGAATAAAATAAAATAGTAAGTTCAGCTGAGGCTATGTGGGAGCTTTAACTAGTAAAGGTACTTTGATGAAGATTTTTCAAAAGCCCAAAATTGCCATGTAAGCCAGATGCCTCACTTTGCAAATATACAGCAGAAAGAAAAGAGCTGAACTTACCAGAGGTTCATGAATACCCTTTCTATTACAAAACAACACATAATAGCAAATACAGGCATTTAACCCAGGTGTCTATCAGTCTGGAAATATTTGAAAATTATAATGTGCTCTACATACAGTGGCATATCATTATATCAAAGAATGTAGGGTCCTATCAGTTGCTATGAAATAAGCAGAAATTTTATGGCATTAATTAAAATAAGCCAGATGAGGACAGAGAAGTACTTTGCATAATCAAATATTTGCAAGCAAAAATATTAACCCAAGTGTGAAGCACTGATTTATCAAGTTTGGAAACCATTAAGCAATAGTAGATTGAGATAGACTGAATTTTAGAAGTGAACATTGCATGCAGGTGTTAAAATTCCATATTCACTCAAATAAAGTGCAACTAATATGTGTCAAGAGAACATAAAGTGTAACAAACAAAAGTAAACTTAAGAAAAGACAGAAACAAAGAGAGATTCTAAGAAAATAAGAAAAAAAATAAGAAAAACTACCATACATCAAAGAGAGTATTTTAATTTATTTAATAACTGGTTTTGAAATTGTGTTTCAGCAGAATCTAGGATTTGAGCTTTTTACAGATTTTCCATTATGCTACAATTGATCTATAAAATTGAGAAACTATTCTTTAAATTACTTTGTGTATACGTCTATGTGTGCTTTTGCAGAGGCAAGAGACAGAGAAATTTTGTATTTCTTTATCAATCTCCACTTTTCTCCCTTCTCCTCCTCCTCCTCCTCCTCCTCCTCCTTCTCCTTCTTATTCATCTTTTTCTTTTTCTTCTTCTTTCTTTCTCACTTACTTTTTTCTAGGCCTGGAAGTATCAGAAAACTTATAATAACACAAGATTACAGGTATACCCAGCTACTACTAGCTTTGTGTACATGTGCTCAAGCATGTGTGTGTGTGTGTGTGTGTGTGTGTGTGTGTTTGTGTGTGTGTGTTTGTATGTTTGTGCCAATCATTCCCACATATAAAATAAGGTCTTCATGCTTGTGTGTCTAAGACACTTACCTACTGAGCCCTTCTTTATGATTCCCATACTATATCTTAAATGAGTCATAATTCAATTTTAATTTTCTTTACACATTCTGTTCTCTTTACCTGATTTATGAATACTAACAGATATATTTTAACTCATGTGCATAGCTTTGCTGTTTTTTATATATCCCTCCACTATCTGCCTGAGATGAAAGTCAAGATTAGGAAGGAAATAGTTTGTAATTCTTCTGATTCAACCAAATGTAGAAGGGATTCTATCTGTATTCTTTAGATATCTGGCTTTAGGATATTACAGCACAAGGAATTAGAGAATAAATATTGTATAAAATATTGATCTCTAGTAAAATACTCATTTTAATTCTTTTATTAAATGTGGGTTGTAATTTAAAATATAAGTAAGTTCAGATGTGAACTTCTGTGACAATGTTTCATGAAAAATCACATGGACTATTTTCAATATAAAAACACTAAAAGAAGTCATATCTCTGTATAGGTCTTTAACACATCATGTATCTTAAGGCTAACTGGTATTTATTAAGGATTAAGAAAATATAAAGGTGAAGGTTTTAAAATAATTTAAGAAATAATATATTCATGAGTATTAATGAAGGTATATTAAAATGGGATATTTTTTAAACTCTGGTATTTTATTATACCTTACTCATGGTAATTAGTTCACTTTTCTATTGTAATGTAACATTGAAGCTATTGAGCCAACTAACAGATACTTTTATATAATGACACATTATTGATCTAATATCAGTAGTATTCAAAATCAGTAAATATTTAATCAACAATCCATTGACAAGAATACTTAAAACTTACACTTAAGTGAAAATCTGAAATTACTTAGATATTTTTATGGATATTATGATATTCAATATACTTCTTTTTACAAAATAATCTTTCAGATATGTGTATACAGGATAATCATGACACAAATTAAGGCTAACCATTATAGACAACCTTATCTGGAAGATAGGAAGCTAGAAGAAAACTGTAGGATTTAGGTTTTACTAGTTTAACATGAAATATGTTAAAATTCAGCTACAAAATCTTGACCAATGTTTTGACAATTGCAATAGGCTGACTCGAGTTTTTAAAGCTTTCCGTAGTGCACTTAAGTATGTATCTCTTGGAAGAAATCGGAGAAAAGTAGAATAACTTCCATGAAAAATGTATCTTTTCTTATTTTCTTTCACTTTCATTTTATTGAAAATATTTTTCTTATAATATATCCTGTTTATTCATCTATCACTTCCCTCTGTTCTTCCCAATTTCACTTCATCTCCAATTCTATACATATCCACCCCTTTTCTATCTCTTATTAGAAAAACAATATGCCTCTAAATGACAATAACAGATAATATGAAACAAAAATAAGCAATCATAAGGAAAAGAATATAAGAAAACACACAAGAAATCAGTAATAGACACAGACACTCACTTTTCTTACACTCAATAATAACATAAAAACGTAAAACCTGAAGCCACATTATATTTGTATGAACCTGTATGCAGATATAGACAGACAGACAGACAGATCGATCAATTGATCGATCGATCGATCGATAGATAGATAGATGATAGATAGAAGAGAGATAGAGATAGTAAATAAAATTATATATTATTTTAAATTTAAAAATAAAAGCCCTGCCACAATATTATGATACAAAGAACTTCCAAAGATACCACAGGACTATTTTTTTGTTGTTGTTGGAAATTTATTGCTGGACATGCAGCCTACCCTTGATAGTATTTTTCCTAGTGAAACACTCTTGAATGAAATGATTTTTTTATTAGATGTTTTCTTATTTATAATATCTCCTTTCCCAGGTTCCCTTCCAAAAAAAAAAAAAGGAACAATTAATGCTTGTTGTGTCATAGGTATGTTTAATTCAATTGTGTTTGCATGTATTTCAAATAAAGTTTGGATTTTTGAAAATATAAAATTATTTTCATTTTAGTGACATACTTATCCAACAGTTCCAATTCAATTACTTGTGAGTACCTACGAAATCCAAAAAAAAAAAAATTATTTATGGTTTTACTGGGTTATTTTTGTTACTTTCACAGACCCAAATCTTAATCTACATTGTATTAAAATAATTATTTTTGTCTAATTAAAATTTGTTAAATAATGCTTCTGAAAGCTAAGAAAAGTTATCACATAGGAAATTTATAAAAATAGTCAGGTGAAAGTGCATATCTATTACTTGAGTACATAAAGTAGGAACCAAAAGAGGCAGTGCTCCAGTTTGAAACAAGGAGTGAGTGAGAAATAAATGAGAATATAAAATAAATTTTCACAAACTTTGTTTGCATGCATTTATAACCATGGATCATTTCAACTTAAGAGGAAGTGCTTATAGTCCAGCACATTGAATATTTCTACACATATTGTGGCATAGTTCTTGTACTCTGTGGTTAGAATGTCAGGAAAATCAATTTCACATTTGCTAAAAAGCTTTATTCTATGTGCAGAGGTTAGCTTCTGGTCAAATCTTCCCTGGAGGTACTTGGAGAACAAAGCCCAGATAACTTTTAAGGCTTTGAGATTATATTTTAATTATATAATTTTCCCCTGCCAGACCTTCCTAAAAACTCTCCCATCTATCTTTCTTCTTTTTGAAATTTGCCTTTTTTCTTAACTGTTGATATACATATTATATATATATATATATATATATTAGATATAAATATATATGAGTGTGTTTGTGTTTGCATGTGTATAAACATATAAATACAAATCCTGAAAACATACAAACAAGTAATGAGAGAAAAATTCAAGATTTTAAAATGAGTCTCACTTGGTTTATAAAAGAAAGAACTCCAATATTGTTAAAATTATAAGATCATATTAAAAGCATCCCTACCTTTGTTACTCACAAATCAATAACACATGACAACATGTACAAAGAA
This sequence comes from Montemys delectorum, assembly GCA_019843815.1. NCBI lineage: Eukaryota > Metazoa > Chordata > Mammalia > Rodentia > Muridae > Montemys > Montemys delectorum. Next base: position 3,156 of record JADRCD010143504.1, on the reverse strand, counting down.
AGGAAATACAGCAAGCACAGGAACACCTACTTTTCTCATATCCTGCTGCAGGCATAACAGAACACGAAAATGCACATACATCAAGAATTCCTAAACAGATTCCTACATCTACTTTAATTCAGCCCTTAAATTCAAACAATGTATGTTGTATAATGATTACAAGTTAAAATGTAATTTTAGTGTGGTCCTAGTTTTGTAATGATTTGAGAAGCTCATAGAAACAAATACCTTTTTAAAAAGTTTCAAACGTCTATTTTGGAGAATTAATTCCAAATTAACATAAAATCTTATGACACAATATTGCGATGAGCTCACAAAAAGTATCCACTCATTTTCTGCCTTGGACTTCAGTGAGGGCAATAGAATGATGGAACCAGAATTTTCCTTTAGGCACTGGAAGAGCTATGGTGGTGGCTAGAATCACAGTGTGAGATATCTCTTTGGCAGCTTCTAGAAAGGGAAAGGCATAAGATAGATTTAACAGTCACAGGATGTTTAGGTTAAAACAATAGTGATATGTCCTTTGTCAGTACAGTAGTGTTGAAATGTAGCCAAGGTCCTGATATCTGGTCATATTTTCTTTATAAATAAGAAAAGCATTAATGAGAAATTATTGTTGAAATAGCATCTCACATGAATTTCAGAGGAAAGTGCTCCTTTGAACTGTTAAAAGTGCTAATCATTTTAATTTGGGATCATGCTTTCTTATCGTATGCCTAGCAAGCCCTATTCTTGGAAGGTTGATGAGATCTGCTCATTGCTTCATCTAGATAGATCACCTGGAACTTGACAGAAGTACATTATAGTTTTTCACACAGAATATGCTCTTTTTCTTGTATAGGAATCATTGAATGTCTGGTTTCTTTGGGATAATCTTTACTCTTAAAAGACAGAAGAGAAAATCCAAATGGCTGATAGATACGTAAGGAAATGATCAACATCCTTAGACATCATGGAAATCCAAACTGCTTTGAGTTTTCACTTTATACACAACAGAATGGCTAAGGTCCATGAAACAAGGGATGGCTTATGCTGGTGAGGATGTGCAGTAAGGGGAGTGAATGTGCACTGATGGTCAATAAGAGTTCAAACTTATGTAATCACTATGAAAAATCACTGTGGCAGTTTACCCAGAAGATGAGAATCACACGATCTCATGATCCAAATATAACACTATTGGAAATACACAAAAATGGTTCTTCATTCTACCAGAGAGACCCATACTCAACTACATTAATTTCCTCCTATTCATAATGGCCAGACATTGGAATCAAGGTATACCTCAAGAAAAAAACTGTGTTAAAGAAAAAAAATCTGATAATCTACACAATGGAGTATTACTTATCAAAAAAAAAAAACCAAAAAATAAAAACAAAACAAGACATATGCAGGTAAAAGAATGAAACTGGGAAAATATAACACTAAATGAGGCATCTTATACCCATAAAAAGAAATATTGTATATATTTGTTTATATGTGAATATTTGCTGCTAAGTCAATGATAAGCAAGTTATGAGCTGTAGAACCACAAAAGCTAGGTATAGAATAAAGGAGCAGGAGATACAGATAGATTGTGTTAGGAAAAGGACATAGAACAGATAACTATGAAGGGATTAGGCCTTAGAACAGGGAGCAAAGTAGGAAGGACAGAATAGAGAGATGAGGGAAGAGTTACTTAAAGACAGCTAAAATTAAGGACCATTTAAGGGATAGTATGGAATTCTAACAAAATAGAAGATTCCTAAAATATTTACATATATGAAGGTGGTCTAAATGAAATTGTCAAATAATTCATGCCCCTGTCAGAGTCTGAGAAAAATCATGTCCTTCTCAGCCCGTTTATCATTTTTATAAATGAAGCCTACTTATTTCTTTGAGTTAATTTTTTATCCAGCCACTTTGTTAAAGTTGATTATCAGCTGTAGTTCTCTGGTAGAATGTTGGGGGGTAACTTTGCCACTGTGGACAGTCTGAAGCTTTCCCATGTCCCATACATGGGTGTTATAATAGCCAGAAGCTGGAAAGTACACAGATGTCCCTCAACAGAGGAGTGGATACAGAAAATGTGGTGTACCGTTTAGCTATTAAAAATACTGAATTCATGAAGTTCTTAGGCGAATGGATGGAACAAGAAAATATCACCCTGAGTGAGGTAACCAAATTACAAAAGAACACAAATGGTATGCACTCTCTGATAAGTAGATACTAGCCCAGAAGTTTGGAATACTCAAGATACAATTCACAGGTAACATGAAGCACAAGAAGAAAGAAGACCCACAATGTGGATCCTTCTTAGAAGAGGGAACAAAATAACCATGAGAAGAGATACAGAGACAAAGTTTGGAGCACAGACTAAAGGAAAGGCCATTCAGGCACTGTCCCACCTGTGGATCCATCCCATATACAGTAATCAAACCTGACATGGTTGTGGGATGTCAACAGGTAATTGGCAACATTTGTCAACTCCCATGGGTTTGATGCACTGGGGATCTTGACAGGTCCATAGCATATCAATATTATGCATTTTTTCAGGACTGCATATGCCACTTATACACTAATTTAGAGCTTCCTATATTACTTACAGCGTATACAACATATTACTCATAATGCTTAGACTACAGAAATGGCTTAGATAGATAGATAGATAGATAGATAGATAGATAGATAGATAGATAGATAGATAGATGTTAGATATAATAAATCAGGTCACATGGACTGAGGTTGTTAAGCACAATCTTCATCACACCTTTAAGTCACTAACATTTTTTTATCTCCATGTTTTACATGTCTTGTGGGAAAGTTCATGTGTTAAAGCTGTTGAGTATTTTTTTGTCAAATAATTTCCATGTTATGAGAGAAAGGATTTATGCTTTATCTAACATATCTAAAGAAATGGCTTTGAATATATACCCATATAAATACATATATGAATGTACATAATATATATGCATAAGCAGTATTATATAATATGTGTGTATAATATAGAATGTGTATGCATATAATATATAGGTATATATTATATATATATACATATATAATTATATTGAATTTTTCTAAACTGGACATGTTTTTATTATTATTTCACTAAATAGATAACAGTGGATAGCATTCACCGCATTTAATGACTTGTCCTTATCTCAACTATAAACCATACAG
>JADRCD010143500.1:4919-14952 GCA_019843815.1 Montemys delectorum | reverse complement strand
GTGTGTGTGTGTGTGTGTGTGTGTGTGTGTGTGTGTGTGCGCGTGTGTGTATGTGTACCATAGATGTGTGTATGTATGTGTGTATGTGTTTACCATATGTGTGTGTGTGTATTTGCCATATGTGTGTGTGCCTGCTTGTGTGCCTGTGTGCATGTGTGCCCGTACCTGTCTGCAGACCCCAAAAGAGGGCATTGGATCCCCTGGAGTTGGCTTTATCTGTGGTTGTGAAGTTGGGAGCCTCATTGAAGTTGCCTCCTCAGGAAGGGCAGAAAGGGCTCTTAAATGGTTGACATCTCCCTGGCTTTGAATTTTTAAGACAAACTACATTCTACCCTGCAGAAACTCTCCACAATAGACCAGATGCTACTGATTTCTTAGTGTCTTTCTGTCTCTGCAGATGTGCAGCACAGCAAGCTTCTTAAACTATGGGAGTTGCGTAACTGAACTTAGGGATCACAAACACACACACCCATACACACACACAAATTGGCAAAGGTTAAACTGTTTTGAATGTGCAAGGACTGAAAATTGATTCAAAATCAAATGTATTTTTGGATCCAAGCCTTTTCTGGCAGTGCTTGCCCATTTCGTATATCACAGGATGACCACAACTACTTCTCCTCCTCCTCCTCCATCTTCTCTTCTTCTATATCTCCCTCCTCTATCTCTTCCTCCTCCTCTTCCATCTCCCCTGCCTCTTCCTTTTCCTTTTTGATAGGGTCTCGCTATGGAGCCCAGGCTGACCAAGAACTCACTGTGTAGACCAGGCTGGCCTTGAATTTACACAGATCCACCTGGAATTAAAGATGAACTATTCACATTGTTAATAACTAAGTTCACAGATTATTGAAAAATTTTAAAAAGTGTTAAACTAAGTTAGAAAATATATGTTTCCAATTGTACTTGTGTAAATATGAAAGTGTATGCACATCACATGGGTTTTACAGTTCAATTACACAATATAAAGTCATGGCCAAAAGTCATTTTCAGTATACCCTGTTGCTCCTCTCTTCCTTCTTCCTCCTTCTCTCTTCCTCACTTCTTTATCTCATGCCTCCCCTCCCTCTTTGGAAAGTGGTTTTCATCTCTGTCTTTGATGGGGCATGGCCATTTACCTGGAAGATTCAGATTGCATCTCTTTATATATTGAAAACATTTGCTTAGGTAGTAATTGACCAGTTACCATTATAGCCTATAAAAGCCTATAAAATTTTTCAACATATCACAAAGAGTTGTGAATATTTTACCTATTTTATCTTTTTTTGTTTTTGTTTTTCGAGACAGGGTTTCTCTGTATAGCCCTGACTGCCCTGGAACTCACTCTGTAGACCAGGCTGGCCTCGAACTCAGAAATTCACCTATCTCTGCCTCCCAAGTACTGAGATTAAAGGTCTGCACCACTACTGCCCGGCATTTTACCTATTTTAAAATGTGGTTTTATAAAATCCACATCAGTGAAGCCTGCCTCATGTGGGCATTTCACATTTCTTTGGCATGAAGAATCTGTAGGTTTTAAACAGCATGCTCTTTTTTTGTCTTTTTCTTCTAAGTGAGAACACTTTTAAAATGTATAAATATTTGCCACTGTATTTAGTGAGCAATGTTTCACAGCCCTTAAAGTTGGCATCTCAGGATGCCATACACTGCTGAATAGGTGAGTTTGCCTTCATCGTCTTCCTCCGTAGCTTCTCCAGTGATGTAGTTGTCACAGTCACAGTTGTCACTGTGGATTCGAGATGTGAAAGCCCCTGTGAACCAGAGAGGCACAAACCCTCACTTGGGAAAAATCTTTGTGATCCTTTCAAAGTTTTGAGCTGACTTCTTGGCTAAACATAAGGTTTTTTCTTGTGAGGCTTGTGAACAGCTTGCTCCAGAAACAGAGGCATCAGCAATTGCTGCTCATCTGTGGCTCTGTGATTGATGACTTATATTTGATCTGCTGTTGTCTCGTCAGAATCTTTTAAAGGCATTTGTCTATTTTGGGAAGGGTGATCTAGTAGAGACTACACAGTACAATGGCTAAGTCCTTGGTCTTGGGAATCCATGTAGAACCTATTATGTCTCAATGGGCTGAAAGTGGCTAGACATTCCTCCCACATCGGTATCCCTCCAGCACAGATCCTACATAGTACCAGACACGGAACCTTCAAAAAGATAGAGTGAGTGGCTGATGACAATCTTAATTTAACTTCTAGGAAAACTTAAATTAAATCCTGAATTCTGTGAAAGGATTCTCAGGACTAGAGTAATAAACACTGGAATTTCTTTTAAATTCCCCATGTTTTTGTGCTTTCTTCTCTGTCTTCCTACCATCAGTCACAAGTACTTTCTGTTTTAACATTCTGGTCTATTATGAGAACAGACTCCCCCAATGCAAATGGACAAAATATGCTCATGTGCCAGCGATATGCTCTTTTACAAAACATGATCTGCTTAAAAGCACACTTTCAAAGCTTTCAATAGTGAGTGAAAACGCAAGGACCATAGTGTAAATGATGAGTACTTGGTTGATCGCAGAAAAATACTCTTTAGAATTACAATTCAAGGATGTGTTCTTTCCCTCTCAAGCCTAGAGATTAAGAATACTGAATTGTTCTAAAGATCTGGGTTGATAAGCCTGTGGATGCTCACTGTAGAATAAATGCACTGCTGTATTTCCTAAATATTTGCTGTTCTTCAAATCTGAGGTGAGATAAAGTTCGTTTCCAGTGTGTGTGTGTGTGTGTGTGTGTGTGTGTGTGTGTGTGTGTGTATGTATGTGTATGTGTGTGTGTGTGTGTATGTATATGTGTGTGTGTATGTGTGTGTGTATGTATGTGTGTGTATGTATGTGTGTGTGTATGTATGTGTGTGTGTGTGTATGTGTGTGTGTGTGTGTATGTGTGTGTGTGTGTATAAAACTAGACCCAGTGGACTGTAGAGATTACTTACCAGTACTACCATCTCCTTTAGCTCTCTTCCGTTCTTGTGAGCATTAAACTCACAAAACATTCCCTGCCTGCTTAACTACAGTTCTGTTGATTACAGAATAAGGCCCAAAGGTGGTTTCCAACCAGGTTGCAGTTATCTCACCATCCACTCCAGACCAGTAAGACCAGTTACATTCACATCTAGTATGCTTGGTAAGAACTTTGCCAGTTCATTTTTCTATAATAGAATAGGAATAGAACAAAACAGAAAAGTTCAAAGAGGCACTGCAATATTCCAGAAAGTGAATAATGACTTTATTGGTTCATATGGGAATCGGGTTAAAATGTGAATTGTCTCAAGGTGTGACCTGAAAGTCTGCATTTTGCACATGATCCCAAATGCTGCTGCACAGTTGGCTTGCAGCTGAGTAGCTAGATCCAAGCCACAGTCTCCAGTATAGTCATCCCAGTACCAAATGGTAGTATAAATTTAAGTAAACTTAAATTTCAGAAAGTTTCTATTTGAGACCACTTCCTTGGTCCCATTAGCCATACAGTAGCTGTGACTATGGTCCACTCTAGAATACCTCAGGGGTAGGACGTGTCAGCACAGAGGAAGCTTCTGCTCGGCAGCATGTTTTCTAGAACAGGATTTTCAAGTAGCTTTCTGTAGACTACACATTGAGTCAAAATAACCTGTAGGGATAAGATACTGGAAATAGCCATTTTTAACAACAATCCTCTGGGCGTTTTATAGAAGTTAAAGGTAGTAAAATGTTCTACAAACATCCAAAATCAAAATCTCATCTCTAGATGTCAGACTAATACAGAGTCAGGTGAATGTCAAACATGGATAGTTGGTGATTCAGGTTATCTGCTATCAGGATGTAAAATGGGTAAATAAATAAACAAGTGAATAAAATTGACATTGAACAAGGAAAACAAAATAAAAATCAAACCAGCTCCTTTATGTATAAATTCTTCCAGCCATGGAAACCAAAGCCAGTTGTTTACAGGTGCAGAGGATTTTGGTGGTGGAGCTGGCCTATGACAGGAGAGCTATGGAGGATGCAGGAGGGCGAAGCCATCAGCCACCAGCATTCAACAGTTGATCCCAGTATTCTTAGGTCCCTTCTACCTCTGGTCCTCCAGGTGCCAGTGTGAGGATCAGAGTTTGCATCCGGCTTCAAAAATAAATATCTTTTCTGTAAAGAACAACTACGAACTCCATTCTTCTTCAAACCTTTGGGAATCTCCTTTCTTCTCAGAGACGGATTTTGGGATAAACCTGCCAGTAGTGGTCTGAATGAAAATGGCCCCATAGTCCTATAGGGAGTGGCACTATTAGAAGAAACGGCCTTGTTGGAGTAGGTGGATCCTTTTTGGAGGAAGTGTGTCACTGGGGTTGGGCTTTGGGGTGTCAGCTGCTCAAGCCAGGCCTATATCACTCTGTCTTTCTGCTGCCTGGTGACCCAGAAGTAAAGCTCTCAGCTCCTCTCCAGCACCATGTCTTCTGCATGCCACCTTCCTTCCCACCATGATGATAACAGACTAAACCTCTGAACTGTAAGTCAGCCCCCAGTTAAATGTTTTCCTTTATGAGAGTTGCCATGGCCTTGGTGTCCTTTAACATGGATACAAACCCTAATTAAGACACTACTTCTTTGATTATTCCCTTTCAGATCTTTTTTTAAACAGCCACAAAGTTCCATTTTCTTTAAAGAGAACATTTAAAAGTTTATCTCCATTTTTTATCAGAATTTCATCCCCATCTCTCGAGATTTTTCTTTGTTTATTTCTGTACCCCTCCCATAGCATCTATGTGGTGGGAATGGTTTTCAGTGTAGGTTTGATTTTCCTCTCTTGCAGATTTTTCTCCTGGTTCTCAGGTTTCTAATAGAAAAGGGCCTAAATTGTTGCTGTTGATACCTGGCCATTGGAGTCTTCTACAAACCACACAGTCAGCTGATTTTCATAAAGCTGCTGTATGAGTCTTAGGGTAAGCTCTGCAGAGACTGATGCTGTACCATTCTTAGCAAAGCTTATATAGCCTTGATTACTATACGCCCCGTAGATAGCCCCCTCCCAAGTCCCTCATTCAGTCTAACAGTTCTCTTGGTCAAGCTCCCTTGATGCTAGCTTGACTATGGTCTCCACATGAGGTGACCAGTTAGCTAAATGCATTCCTAGCTGCATGTTTGTCCCACCAAACTGCAAGTGTCCCCAGCTCCTAGATTACCTGTGTTTGATCTGTTCTTGACGGCTTTTCCAGACATGGTACCACTTTTGGAAATCTGCCATCTTCACGAATGCTTTTAATTATGTCTTTCCCAGGATCTCTCACATCCAGACCCTGTGATAACTCCCAGGGCACGTGATTCTGCCTGGAGACAAGTGCCTCTTTTGTTAAACACTTCCAGTTGAAAGAAACTTCTCCTTGGTTTGGAATAGTGGCAAGGAGTCATGATGAGAGAGAGGACAATGCCATAGCAGTTTCTACACCTGCAAACCCCCTTCCTTTGAAGAATCTGATCATGGCTTGCTTTTTAAATTGATCCTGAGGTTGAATCATTGGTGGGAACTGGTCAAGACAGTGCTGGCTACCTATTAGCAAATCCGTGTGAATGTGTGTCATGGCCCCCTCTCCTTATCCTGCGGTAGGTATACTACTTCTCACCCGCATTGCTCTCTATTCTGGGGTGTCACATTTTTGTAAGACCCCTGCAAGAGCCTTCTTCGTAACTCATACACACCATGCATGTAGACCTGAAACTGTGAGAGAGTCAGTTCCTCAAGGAGCTGTGCTTGATCGAGGTAGGCTAGGAGGCAGCTGATGAAATCTGCTTTCTTCTCATCCTGACACCCATCTCATGGAACCTCTGTGCCCATGGTGGTGATCTGCTAGTTAAGTCACCCTCAAGGTGGCCTTGCCTCTACTGTTCCCCTTGCCATTCCCAACTCCTGTGTCTTGATACTGAGTTGCATGAGTCATTGTCCTGGGTGCTTGCCTTTCTGAGGATCCAGGCTAAAACATCATGACCATCACTTTAGAAGGTGTTGACATATGTTATCTATTGTTCCCACTTTGGAGACTACAAGAGGGAGAGAGACATCTGCCATCCCTCTGTCCTTTATTATTACAAACAGGAAGCTAACAGTCACGGTCACTGTCAAGCAGAAGCTCTGACTCGGTAGCGGCAGGTACATGTTCGTGGTCAGAAGGGTTCATGATCTTGTTCTGCTTTGGGGATGGGAGTGACTGGAGTAGACAGATAAACTTTGGTTTAGATGTTGTTAAGGAATGGTCTCCATGATCAGGGGGCAGATTGGAGCCTAGGACCTGGCATATCTTTGTATTTGTGTCAGCTATTGTTTTGTTCTTCAAGCAGAGTCAGAATTTAAAAAAGAAAAAAAGAACTGTTGGGCAGAACCATGTGTAGTATGACATGCTTCCCATTCTTCCTAGAGACAGGGCTAGGCTTTCCCCAGTGACCAGGATGTTGGCTACTGACTACTCAGAGCTGAGGGCCAACCCACCAGATGCCCATCGATAGAGATGCATCTTGCCCAAGGTTCTAGCTGCTGCTTGATGGCAGCCTGCTCCCGAGGTCTGAATAGAGTTGAGGTAAGAAGGGCCTTGACCTTAGGTCTTTCCAAGCCCAGGGGGATTCAAACACTCCACCATGGCAGCCATATTCAGGAGCTCACCTTGTGGGATAGATAATGAGAGTCTGTCAAAGGCATTTATTTCTCATTTCACCCTGAAGATGGCCATCATTGTCCCTGTTTTCCAAATGGAAAAATGGATGGCTACAGAAGTGAAGAGTGTAGGTAAAATCACATGATAAAGTGGCACAGCCAGCAAGTGATAGGCCCTACTGCTCTACAGGCAGCCACACCGTCTGCCAGGTAGATGCTGCAGAAAAGCATCAATTGTTTTATGGGGTGACCATACTAGTGAGGGGGTCAGACATGGGTGGTACTTGCAATACAAGTAAGAAGCTCTGTGTCTGTTCTAAGATTGGCATATGTGGTTTCGGATCCTGTCAGCTACTTATGCTCTCTATGTCTGTAGAAGTAATTTACTTTTGTTTTTGCCTCTATAAAGTGAGAAATAATCATAATATCTACCTCTGAGATTTGTGGTAAAGAATGAAAAAGGACACCAGATAATGCTAGGAGTGGATGGACTGTTGTAATGCCCATGCTAGAGGAAGGGTGAAGTGGTCCTGCTGTCTGTGTTTGCCTATCAATTCCAGTGAGGATTCTGGACCACAGGTGGGTTTGAGGAAATGCAAGCAAAATAAGCAGCTGCTATTGACTAAATCTTCTAGCTGCTGTTATGCAGAGCCAGAAAATATAGGAGACTAAACAGCCTGGAGGCCCCCATAAGTCAAACTGGGGAAGGTCCCCCTCATACATGGGCTCCTCTGAATCTAGAAACAGAATCAAAGGTAACTGTTGATCCTCTTTGACAGTCTTCTTCAGACTTTTGTCAAAAAGATGATTCTTCATTTTGGAAAAAAAAAGGAGGCTAGACATATTTCCGTTGTCTTTTTTGTTTATTACACGGGTACTGGCTGGACTAAAGTGTCCTTCCTGGCCACAGCTGCAGCAACTCCAAAGGACTAGGAGAGGATGTTGTTAAACTTCAGCCCCTGTCCCCAACACAAAGACATTAAGCTACCTTGTGCATTGGGCCTCTTGTTTATCATGTTCCTATTCTTTTCTCTCCTCATTCGTTGAGGTTTCTTCCAGTTTGCTGAATACCTTGTAGGCCACGTATAATAAAGTGGAACAGAGGCTTGGGGTCACTCGGTTTCTGTTTGGTAGACACTTGGCATTGGAAACTTACTCCCTGCCTGGTTTTTCTCAGTTATGGGCTTCATGACATAGATTGAGTACTATCGGTAACTGTTTAAGAAGAGGGAGAAAGGGCTGGTGAGATGGCTCAGCGGGTAAGAGCACTGACTGCTCTTCCAAAGGTCCTGAGTTCAAATCCCAGCAACCACATGGTGGCTCACAACCACCTGTAATGAGATCTGATGACCTCTTCTGGTGCGTCTGAAGTCAGCTACAGTGTACTTATGTATAATAATAATTAAATAAAATTAAAAAAAAAAAGAGGAGGGAGAAAGACCATAAGGTACATGCATATGTCCTTTCCCCAGACAAATGTATCCCTTGTCTCTTTCTATGTAATACTTTGAGCCAACACAGGACTCTGCCAACCAAGAAGGCTAGATATAGCCCTTGACATTGAACTAGAGCTGTGGGCCAAAATGAACCTCTCTTCCTTATAATTTTCCCAATTTGAGGCATTGTGTTGGTAGCAACAAAAAGCAGAGGAGTTCAGTGGTCCAGAATATATTGGTGGAAAGCACACCCCAGCTGCCTACGCTCAGCTCCTGGAGATTCTCATGCAGCTAATCAGTAATGGAAAGAACTTAATGATAAGCCAGTGAGTGAACATTTGAATGTGTCCTCAGCTTTGGTTTTAAATTTTAAAAATTAAAAGAAGTAAAAAGTCCCGAGTGCTTTTAAAATTAAAAGTAGGTTTACTACTGTGGTTAAAAATGATTTTCTTTGTATTTATTCTTTAAAGTTTATAACACTTCTGGAAACTGTGGTGACATATTTTGTCAGTTTCGGGAAATTCTATCATTCTACAAGAATGACTACCTCCCCAGTGCCCTTGTCTTGCAGGAGTCCAATCACATGTGTGTGTTGGTCTTCATCCAACCCGTGGGGTCTCATGTGTTGCCTTGCCCCATCCCCAGTGCTTCCTTTGCATGGTCTTCTTTCCATTCATTGAGTACAAATATTCTGATACTTCCCTTTGAATTCACTAATTCTTCCTCCAACCGTGTCTACTTCACCATTAAGTTTAATGAGTTCTTTGCTTTATTATATTTTCACATCAAGATTTTTCATTTGGATTTCCTTGCTTTCTAAAATTTATCTGTGTGGACATATTTATTACATTTATTTTGGGGTTTCTTATGTTGTAAGGCCAGTATCAGGACCTGTTTGAGTTTCTCTCTAGATTTATCTTTCTGAATTCTGGACTTTTCTATGTTTAATTTGTTTCATTGTTTTTTGTAGCTTATTTACTGGTGAGCAGATACTGTCTGAGCAGCTTTGAAGATAACGTGGGGGTCTAGGTGGTACCATCTCTCCCCTTTAGACCCACTCTTGCCTTTGGAAATTAGAGTATGATACCCAGTCAAAATAACCACATTTCTGATTGGTAACATTGCTAGGATTCAGGAGATTCTTCTAAAAATCTGTGTGCATCCCAGGGCCCCTCCTTTTGGGGGAACTGGGAACTGTACTTTTGTTCCTCAGAGGCAAAGATATTCCTACAGCTCTGCTGACACCCTAGCCTCAAGGCTTGCAGTCCCTCCTTCATGTCTCCTTTTAGCTTCTCTCTGGTAAAAAGTGCAGCTCCTCAGCTTGTAGGTTTAGGCTCAGGTTCAGCGAATACTTTGAGGTAAATGCTATGCCGATACTAAATTCACTTCTGTGCATTTTTCCTCATAGAGATCCTGATGCCTGACAAGTTCACTGCATTTGAAAGCTCTGTGATGCTTCTGAGTATAATAAGGTCTTCTAAGATATTATTTTGTTTCCTTTTTCTCTTCATAGGAAGAGCCGGTCTGGATCGATCCTCATTTTTAAATCTTGCCAGGTGCTTCTAAAGTGAGATTGAACAAAATCAATTCCTTGTCACATCACAAAACTACCCACGGCTCTTGTTTACAAATGTGGGTTTCCTTGTCCTATCTTAGACATACCACATCAGAATTTTCAGGAAAAAAACCAAAGAATTGCAAGTTCTACATTATGCAAAAGAGGTAGCAATGACCAACGTGTGCTAGATAAACCAGCTGGAGACAATCTGGAAAATCAAACTCACTAGATTAAAATCAAGCAGTTTACTCCCTGTTCACTTAAAAGTCAAAGCCTAAATTTGAAGACTCAAGGCCTTGCCTCAAAGCTTCTCAAACAGTATCAGTCCTGGCTGATGTGGGAAATCTCTATGAGCACGTTTTCCTCTGCCAGGTAACAGAGCCTTCCTGCCCAAAGGAGGGTCATTGGTTTCTTTCTTTCTTTCTGTTTTT